>PVHX01007969.1:0-86955 GCA_004024805.1 Geosciurus inauris
ACCCCAGCCCCTATTTTTCTTTTTTTACCATCTTCCATGTGATGAACTTTTAAGTGAAACATTAAGACAAATTACTTCCAGTTGGAAACATAGAATAGTCATCCACAAATGCCTTGTTTCAAACCATGTAAGTGCCTGTGGTCCTCCCCAAGTCCATGTGTTAAAACCCTAAATCCCAAGGTGATGGTAAAAGGAGGTGGAACTCTTGAGAGGTAATGAGGTCAAGGGAACAGAGCCCCAGAGAGCTCCCTGGCCTCTTCCACCTCAGGAAGACACAGCAAGAAGGTGCATCTACAAATCAGAAGGCATCTCTCACCAGACACGAGATTTCCTAAAAGTCTTGGACTTCTGGCCTCCAGAACTGTGAGAAATACACTTGTTGTCTATAAGCCACCCAGCTAAAGTATCTTGTTAGAACAACCTAAAGATACTAAGACACCTTGCAACTTATTAAAGTTGGGAGAAATAAAAGATCTGAGTAGTACATTCCCTTGTGAGTGAGATCCTTGCCATTTAACTAACAACAGATGCTCTTCTACCAGCAGCTGTTCAAGTCCAACCTCTCAGCACTCACCTGTCTGGCCAAGTCTCAAGAACAGATACTGTGCAGCAGGTACTTGGGAGGCTCTGGATGTACAACAGGAGACAGGACAGACAAGACCTTACATTCCAATGAGGGCGAGTCAACAGCAAATCAAAGGTAGTGACAGAAGGGGGCAAGTTCCAGAGAGGAAGCACAGGGGTAATGAGTAACTGCAACCAGGAGGGGCATCTCTGAAGACACAGAAACAACGAATACAATCTTGAAAAGAGCCAGGCTGGGGCATTTCAGAAAAAAGGAAATGCCACTGTCAAGTCCTCTGGCAGAAAGGAGGCTCTGCCTGAGGCCACATGGCTAGAACACAGTTATCCCTGGGGACATAAAGGAGGAGAGTGGAAGGCAGGCAGGGCAGCTCTGAGAGGCCAAGGGAGGAATCTGACATGTGTGCTACTGTCAGGGCACACAACAGGATCCTCTTAATACTGGACTTAAAGGCCTCTCCTTCCTTGAATTCTTCCAGACATCTCATAAGGAAGACCCAGAACACTGGTTACTTGGCATCTCCCAAGAACTCAAGCCACCTCAGCAGTAGGTAAGAACAGTCCAGGCCTCTGGACACCTCACAATACCCAATGCCTCATCCAGCTTCTTGGCTGGCCTAGGGCCACCCACATTCCAGGCCTATTCCATCAGGTCCCCATCAAAACATAAGGATAGGTAAAAAGGAGACATGTAGGACAAAACAAGAGTGGCCATGATTCAAAGTCTACTCTCACATGGATTGAAAGTCCAGATTTGAGAGTGATTTTCCCATACTCCAATCACACACAGCACTATTAAGTCAACTATCAGACCTTATCCACAAGTCCACAAACAACTTCTCTCCTGACCTGGACCTAGAAGAAAACCAGGTCTGAGAATGCCTCTGAGAATGTCTCTGCCCAACAAGTTCTCATGACTTTTGTTTTTAGGGTCTGATTGCTTCATTTGTATGTCACACTCTCCACCAAACCCTCGGTATCATACCAGCGTAGTACTTACTGTTTAAGCTCACAAGGCAGAACATTGAACCTTGGTGGGGAAATGATTCACAATTTTCTTTCACAAAGAAGAAAACAGTCCTTAGTGGGTAATGGTCAACACTTCCAGTCACCCACACAAAGGAGGGCTAACATGCTCGCTGCACTAGGTATTACATGCATAAATGTACCTTGCTGAGCTGTAACCAGCACCTTCCTCTGAGTGGGCACTTTTTTCTTTTTCTCAATAAAATCAATCTGTGTCTCACTTTGTCCCGAACTTAAATTCCTTTCTCCAACAATGTCAAGGACCCTCACAGCCTAAGATGAGGTCTACTCCCTTTTAGGGCACCTTCTTGGACTCTAGTCCTGTGACACAACGATGCAGTTCTCCATCTTTCTTCTGCCACCAAACCCCATATCCATTACTAGCAAGCACACCATGAACAGAGTAGTCTCTAACCTCAAGTCCAAGTACCCCACTTCCTGCACATTGCTCCTTCCTTCCAGCACCTCTGGTCAGCCACTGGCCAACACCCACAGTCCAAGGGTGTACCCTCCACCCCAACTCCCTGTGCCCTGTCGGTCTCCCAGTCAGTCCCCATGTGCATTCACCAGGCAAATCTGAACCCTGCCTTGCACTCCTACTGCAAATATGGCTGGAGAGAAAACACTTGCTCTGTCAACTCTTATGTCAGTTCAGGACCACTACAAGCAGGTGGGGCTTGGAGCTACCAGTCTACTGTGGTTCCCACTCCCAGTCTCCAAAACCAACAATGTATACCTTCTGCTTAGACTTCTAAGACCCACCTCCTCCAGACTCATGGCTGGAAACCTTATTTCCTATTTCAGTGAGAACAGCTCAGGAATCACTGAAGAACTTCCACCTACTCCACCCACCACATTTGCATCTGCATCTGCTCCCAGCAGCTTGCACAATTCTCTTCCCACTGTCCCCTGGATCCTATAGCTTCCCAATCACTGCCAAACACACCCAGGAGGCATCATGCAATGACACTGTGTTGCTTGAATGATAATTTTCTCCTTTCCTGGATCATCTGCAAGTCTGCAGAAACACTCAGTATTTTCCAGCTTTAAAAATAAAATGTTGGAAAGCAGGAGGATTCCAAGTGAAATGAGCCTCAGAACTTAGTAAGACCCTGTCTCAAAATAAAAAATAAAAAGGGGTGATGTGGCTCAGTGGTTAAGTGCCCATGTATTCAATCACCTGCACCTAAATAAAGAAATAAAGAAATAAAATGTTGGGGCTAGGAATATAGGCAAGCAGAACACTTGTCTAACATACTTGAGGCCCTGGGTTCTATCCCCAGCACTGCAAGAAAAGACGACCCCAATTCATCATCCCACCACCACCACTTCCTTGCCTTACAGCAAATCACTGGGATACTAAGCTCATCATCCCTCTTGAGCCATAGCTAACCACCCAAACCAATGAACCTTCACTGACAACCTTCAGCTCTTAAAGGATCCACTGCAGCATATGACACCTCCTCTCCCTTCACTTCCTAGAATGTCCCTCCAGATTGTTCTCCTTCCTCACCTGCTGTCGCCTACTCACCCTCCTGACCCTGCATGCTAGAGACAACCAGAGGCCACACTGTGGACTTGACTTCTTTTCTACTTACAAACCTTTCATGAGCTCGTCTTTCTTATTTCCTCCCCATGACTCCAGAAATTTACCTTCAACTGCTTTCTGGACATCTCCACTTAATGTTTCCTGGCACCTCAGACTCAGCATCTATGCTGAAGTGATTTTCTTCCCTGAACCTGTACCTTCCACATCCCAGTTAAAGCCACCTCCATCTTTCCAGTCACTCACTTCAAACACCACAGAGGCAGCCTTGACTCCTCTTACTCTCACATTCGATCTAAATGTTGTAGTTCTACACTCAAGACGTTTACAGAATCTGCCCATTTTGACCACTGTCACTTCTATCATGGATTCAAGCCACTCAGTGAGTCATCTTACTGGGACTACTTCCTACATTAGTCTCCTGACCTGTTCTGGGTATCCACCAATGTTCTACAGTCAGTTCTCCACAGAGCAACCGGAAAGATCCTTTAAATCCAACTGGGTACTGTCACTGGGCTCAAAACCCAAAGCCACCCATCACACGCAGTGGAGTTCAACCTCTTCTACAGTGTAGGAGACACAACAGGTTTGTTAATCCCAATCCTGCTGCTGTCTCTTGTCTTACGCTTGTCTCTTTCCCTCTGCTCCAGTCACCAGGGGTCTTAGCCTAAAATCTGAGGAAATCACTGTGCTCTCAGGGTTCTGCATCAGCCCACCCCCTGCCTGGGCGGCTCTTCTTCAAGATTCTCCCAGAGGCCCTGCAGCTCTACACTCATGCCACCGAACAGGGAAGCCTCTTCCACCACTGCACACAATCCGCAACCTGCTCTAATTATTTCCTCAGCACTTGGTGCTGCCTGACGCATTATGATTTTGCTTATTAAAAGTTCCCCAATTAAAATGTGTGGGAAAGCCCTCTGCTCATTGGTCACTGCTATAATGCTGGCATCTTGAACAATGCCAAACATAGCTGGGAACCTGAAGATTTATTGAATGAACAACATTTGTCAACACAAGCCTCTACACATCTTGCTCAACTCCAGAGTGTGGCCTCAAAAGAAAGGACAATATCGACTTAATGTCCCCAAGGTTCTGAGTGGCACTGTCCAACAGGCCTTCCTGCAGAAGTGTCCAATAGGTGCACTGCCCAATGACCACACGTGCCTACTGAACACCTGAAATATGGGCTGTGTGACTACGGAACTAAATTATAAATTCTATTAAATCTTAATTAATTTAAATGTAAGTGGCCACGTATGGCTATGGCTACTCTCTAGTATGGAACAAATACAGCATAACGTAGAGCCCGAACAGCGGCTGCCACTTCCGATGTTGTCATCTGCAGGCTCCCGCACTCCTCTGAAGTCACCGAGGGCTGAGGCTGGACAGTGTCCGTAAGCTTGCGGACTGGCCCAGGACCCGTCCACGAGCAGCGCTGAACCAACACAAGGAAGCAGGAGCGCGAAGGAGCCGAGCAGCAGGCCCCAGTGGCAGCCGGCCTCCGAGCCCCGGCCTGGCGCTTCCGCGGCACACTCTCCACTCGGGAGGAAGCAGCGCCCACCGGGCTCCCCCAGCCTCCCGGGGAACGCGCGCCGAAGCCTTCACTGGGCCTCAAGCCTCGGCCCTCGAACGCACTCGCCCAGGCTCCGCAGACCCGGCTCGCGGAGCGTGGACTGCTCGGCCGCCCCACGCCCCCCTCGCCCTCCTCGCCCTCCTCGCCGCGGCCGGGCTCGCTCGCTACCTGCGCGGTCAGGCCCTGCTCCTCGTCGTCCTGGCCGCTCAGGACCCGCCGCAGCTTCTCCATGGCCCAGTCCCGGGCCGCAGTGCCGGCCGCTAGCGCCCACCCGGAAACTCGGAGCCGAGCCCTATGCCCACCCACGCGCCAGCCGGAAGTCCGGCTTGTAGCTTCCGGCGCGCTCGCGAGGCCGCCGTAGCTAGCGGTGCGCGCGCGCACCGGCGTCCCTTCCGCCCCGCCCACCCCGCCGCGGGCGCGGGGCTCGCGTAGCCGCCGCCGCAGCCACAGACACAGCCATGGCCTCGGCTAGAGCCGCAGCCGCCCGGGGCCCGCGCCCGCCCCGCGCCCTCGTCCTGGCGGGTTTCACACCGTCCAGAAGTGACGGGCGGCTGGTCCCTTCGCCCGTGGGAGCCGTGCGTCTCCGCGGCGCCCCTGGAGCCTGCGGCGGGAGGCACCGCGGCGGCCGACGGGCAGGCCGTGTCCTCACTCGTTCCCCGCCGCGCCGAGAAGGGAGACGGGAAGGGCTGCCTCCCACCGCGGGTCTGGAGAGGCTGGGCCTTTCCGATAACGTGCCTCTCCTCCGTCAGCGACGGGTTTTGCTCTAACGATAGGTTAAGATGGTGCTGAAAAAGCCTTGGTTAACTTTTCCCCCACTTTCTCGCTCGCTGGAATCTGATGATTTGAAGGGAGTCCCCGGAAGACTTTCGTTGTCCATCCTCTGCCCTCCAGTAGAGATCGTATCTAATCCAAGCCTGGTGAAAACAGATGCTGGAAGACCCCTGGAAAAACGGGGGTATACTTTCCCCGATAAAACGTCCAGTGCACAGCATCCTTCAGGGAGAAAATACTTGTTTTTCCTATTTATAGTAAAGTGTGAAATATTTTTATCCCTTAAAAGATCAGAAAATAGGTGATAAAATCTGGAAAATAAACCTATCCTATTTAAGAAAGCATAGCCTTGTACAGTGGCATGCACCTGGAATACCAGTGATTGGGAGGTTGAGGCAGGGAAACTGCAAGTTCAAGACCATGCTTAGCAACTTAGCAAGGCCCAGCCTCAAAATTTAAAAAAATAAAAAACTCTACGGGTGTAGCTAAGTGGTAAAGTGTCCCTGGGTTCAATCCCCAGTACCACTAAAAAGAAAAAAATACAAGAAAAGAAAAAGAAAGCATATAATACATCTATAAGTACTTTGAAGATTTTAGTTTTCCATATGAAAATAAAGTAATGAGTCTTGCCAAGGATTATATGAGGTTGAAACATGAAATTGCCCATGTTCAACTAAAATACTTGAAACTAAAAAGGGCAACTTCATATGTTGTCTACTTAGGTAAAAACTTTTACTTAGAAATAGTATTGAAGGCTTAAGAATGCTATGTGGGATTTTTTTTTTTTTTTCTTATACCCTGTGAGTCAAGCATGGTTTCCTTAAAAACACTCCACAGGTTTGCTGAGACATGTGCTTATGGAGATGACAGAATGGTTAACCGTAGAATGAATCGGACATAATTTCCAGTGTTAATATATGAATACATGACCAGTGAAACTCCACATCATGTATAACCACAAGAATGGGATCCTCATTATACTCCATGTATGTATAATATGTCTAAATATGCTCTATTATCATGTATAGCTAAAAACAAAGAATGGGCTCTAGCGTTAGAATGGAGGTTAGAATCCTCACTCCACCCTTTTGCAGCAGCAGAGTTAAGGACAAGGCATCCTGAATTTGTTTCATTTTCTGATATGTGAAAATCAACATAGTTCCCACCTTTCATGGTTCTTATGAGGATTAAATGAAATAATATGCAATTGATTCTCACCATGCACAGGTTCTGTATTTGCAAACACACCAACTCACTAAAGCTTGGATACTTGGAGTATAATCAGGGTCATTCAGAGACCTGGACAGAGGACTGAAAATTAAGCCACCAAAAGTGCACGTTCCTAGCTGAGATTGGACAAGGCAAAGCTCTACCTTCTTGATTGAGCTCATACTGTGAAAGTGTCCCTATGAACCTCTTAAGTGCCAAGTTTTTCATATTTTTGTTCTTTATTTTTTTGTTATTGAAGATTTCACTGTTTAAGATGGTCCCAGGCACAGTGCTGAAGTGGCAAGTAGATTCCTAAGCACAGGGCTGTACTGGGAAGATACATATGTTGGAGAAGTCTCATTCAGGTTAAGAGTGACAGAGCTGTTGGCTCTGCATTCAGTGTTAATCAACAGTACTTATTAAATAAAGTGTCTTTAACTAGAACCACACAAAGTACGGAGATGAAAACCTCTCCCATCCTGCTGTCTTCAAGGACTGCCAGGGAAGGAGTTTAATAGGCATGTTCTCCACACCTCAACTCGGCCCCTGCAGCCTTCTCTCCTCCCCTGACCTTCAAGAAGCACAGGTGAGAGGCAAAGATATTCAAAGAGCCCCTGGGCAGTGAGACTGAAGTCTGCCTGGGTGGGGCAGTGGCTGATGAAAGCTGGGAGCCCAGGCCCATCCTACTCTCCAGAAGTCTAGACCTGAGACCAACACTGGGTCCCAACCAGGCCCCAGGTCCTGATAGGACCCCCATGGATCATCCCACACCCAAGTGACCTTGGTGAAAGGGCTTGCTCCCAGAGGATTTCTTTGGAAAAGGAAATCACAGTTATGTGCCAACCTTTCCCCAATGGTGGAATTTTCAGCATTTTGAATCTAATGTGGAAACTTGATGGCCACAGTTTTAGATTTCCTATTTGCATCTCTAAGATTTCATAACTTTGAAGCTGGGCATGGTGGCACAAGCCTGTAATCCTAGCACTTAGGGAGGCTGAGACAGGAGAATCGTGAGTTCAAAGGCAGCCTCAGCAAGGGCGAGGTGCTAAGCCACTCAGTGAGACCCTGTCTCTAAATAAAACACAAAATAGGGCTGGGGATGTGGCTCAGTGGTCGAGTGCCCCTGAGTTCAATCCCCAGTACCAAAACAAAACAAAAAAAAAACTTTGAATATGTCAGTGTGGCACTATTCTGTGACAGTTTAAGTAGAAAGTTGCACTTGAAATTGAGTCTCTGGTTAGAAATGTGTAAACTGTGTATGACCCATGAGTTTGGGAGAAATATTTAACCATTGGTAATTTTTGGGGGGGTACCAGGGATTGAATTTAGGGGTACTTGAGCACTGAGCCATTCCCCCGGCCCTATTTTTTTTTTTTTTTTTTATGTAGAGGCAGGGTCTCACTGAGTTGTTAGTGCCTTGCCGTTGCTGAGGCTGGCTTTGAACTTGAGATTCTCCTGTCTCAGCCTCCCAAAGTGCTGGGATTACAGGTGTGAGCCCCTGTGCCCGGCTTAACCATTGGTCCTTTATTCTTGTAGCCGTCTTGATTGCTTCTCTGGTATGATGTCAAATTCTGGTACAAACAGTAGTACAATGGCTATCCTTCCTTGAAGACCAAAGGCCCCAGAATACCTTGTGAATGAATATTGTCCATTTCCTGTTGTCAGGGCTGTCACCATTGTCACCTGACATAGGAGCTGACCAGGAGGAATCAAGGCCCACCCTTACAGAGAATTAAGGGCTCAGTGTCAAGGCGTGAGGGAGGAGAAATACTTGCTTGAAAGGAACATGACTAATGAGAAGAGATGTGACAAAGCTGCAAAGAAGCACGGCTTGTCACAATTGTGCTTCCTCCTCTTCCAGAGAACTTATTTCCTTTCCGTTACATATTTTGGTGTTTCTGCTGTTGATGCTTCCTGGAAGCAAAGTGCACTACTCTGATGGCAGAGGCCACAAAGTGGTACCATGACTGCACCTGCAGTGAGAGCCAAGGGAGTGTTGTTGCCAACCCTGCTTGCAGTCATGGAGTGTGACGATGATGAAGAGGCAGCCCCTGCCCCAAGGGAAGGCAGACACACAGGCAGATAGATTGCATGGGGTTTGAGAGGTTGGACTGTCCCAGTGGATGCAAGACACAGAGATGGCCAGGACGAACTCCACTGATCTTCAGTCTGACCTGGTAGCCTGGCCTTCCTCACGGCCCTTCTCTACCTGCGCCAGGCTGGTAACTTAAAATGGAAAGCTGTTTCTCTTGCTGCTGTGACTCTCAGTCCTGTGCTTAAAAACCTCCCACAGTTCCCTCTAAATGCAGAGTAGAGGCCACAGTCCTTGCATAATGATGGAGGTAGTGAATATGTGGCCTTTTCTCTCCAGTCTCAGGCATCACTACATCCTTCCTTTCCACAGCACATGCATATATACATACAAGCGTGAGCACCCACATCGCTGGGCTGCTCTGCTCAGTCTGTGAAGCCATAGTCCACCAAATGGCCTTCTTACACACACTAGCTCTCATTGCAGGGAATCTTGCTCCCCAGAATGTCTTGTTCCTCCACCCAAATTCCATGCTTCCTGCCTTCACTGATTCCCTCTTGAAATGCCCCTTGTTGCCACAGGACAACTTCCTGGACCTCTTAAGCACAGTGAGGTGCCTTCTGGAAGGCTAGTGACATCTGGAAAATGACAGTGAATATTCAAATGATAAAGCAGGTATTCTCTCTGCCTTGGGTGCTTTTCTCCATTACTGAAAAATACCTAGCTGCTTTGCCGTGTGCTGATTCATAAGCAGCAATGCTGAAGGTGCCTGAGCTGAGCTCTTTTTCTGAGTATATAAACCATTGAATGGTAATGGGTTACATGTTTTCCCCTCTTACATTTTGCTGATATACATCAATCCAAAGAAGGACACAAAGATGAATTTTTATGTCGGCCTGTTGGTCTTTTTATTTTCTACGAAATCAGTTTTCATGAGAGTGCCTTCCTCAAACTCTGTCTCCAAAGGGAGAGCAGGGAAAGGCTGAAACCCTACAGACTACTCTGCTCTTTGCTTTACCTTTCTGAGGACAGCTGGTGGTGGCAGTCATGCACCCTTGTAGCAGCCACAGTCACGCACCATGTACTGAGGTCCTCTGAGATGTCCATTGAAGGCCTTCGTGAAACTTGTTTGCTCCTCTGTGAAAGCAAGTGAACCTCTCGTGAACTGATGCTTTTAATTGTTGATTCAGCTACAAAAAAGTTTTGGATGTTGCTTCTTTAAAAGCAAAATCAATTTAGAATTTTAATAATTTTTTACCCCAGGCCACTGGTTTTATTGCTATTGTACTTGGTTGATGGAAATGCAACAATAGTACCACACAAATGGATAAAAAATGCTTCCAGCTATGGCAGCCGCCAGGATATAGGCTGTAGGAAAGGAGTGTTTAGAGCAGCTACGTTATGGCTCTAGACAACATAATGTCACCTTTAAGAGATCTGTGAATGATCATGTTCTAGTGTCCACCGCACTTGATTCAAAAAAAGAAGGACACCATCTCTGCCCTTGAAGAATTTACAAATTAATTTTTGAAGTGAGATTTAATTAAAAATGAACAGAAAAAAGTGCTCCTGCACATGAGGTCCCTCCTACTGATGTGTGACTTGTGACCCAGCAGCCTTGGCCCTACACTGAGGCAGAGTCTCCTGGAAGCAAGGTGCTCAGGAAAATGTGGGCAATGCTGGCCTCCCCCATGGTGTGTGGTGCTTGTAGAAAGAGGGAGAATGGGAAGGACACTTGTACAGAAATAAGGACTTGGCCACTGCCATGTTTTGTAGAGTTTACTTTGCAGGGCTCTGTTGATTTTCTGCTTCTGTCTCCATCTCTGTCTCTGCCAGTCTCAGCCTCACCCCATGAGAACCCCCTCATTTGCAGGGCCCTGCTGCCCTCCCTAACCCATTTCCCATTCCATTGCCAAAATGAGGCCTTGCTGAAATGTGGGAATGATGGTATCTCACGTGAGTTTCCTGCATGAGCAAGTCTGTGGAGGTGAGCTGCTGGCAAGGAGCATTCTAATAAGAATACATGTGTTTTAAAAAGTGTTTTTTGTATTCTGTAAAACGTATTAGATAAACAAGGATCACAATGTATTGCTTCTCACCTTAGAGTTCAAATCTTGTGAGGCCACAAAGTGGTGTGATTTTACTACAAATAATGTCAGACATGGTGGAGAAGAGGGACATGGATGAAAAGACCTATGTGGGGGAGAGGGGGATCCATTTACTCCTGAGGAGCACAAAGGTAGACTCTTACTGCTCAGGACCACAACATGTCCTTATGTCAGTTCCACCTAATGTGGAGGAAAGGAAAGTTATTGTATGGATATTTCAATGGAAGCATTTTATTGATACAAACATTTTGATAGCAAACTCAACATGTTTAGTTGATTGCTAAAACTGAAAACAAGCTAATTTCTTTCTTTCTTTGTAGATTCATATTCGGGAGCCTCCATCGCAGTGACTGCTTTGTCCTTAGCCTTGTACATCTTTCAGGTCCTAATGAAAACAGACAAGGAACAGAGGTGGAGCCGCAAGAGCCAGGGAGAGTGCCTCTGTGTCCCAGGGTTTTCTGGAAGGAGGGTTCTTGTTAAAAATCCTGGTGGACAAGAAATGCAGGTGCTATTGTTATGGAACTTGAGCTGAAAACCTGGTAAAAGAAGACAAACATTTTAGCTAAGGTAAATATTGACAATTAGAATCAGAACACTACCTCAGGTTAAACTTTCTACCACTGACTGACATTCAACAAAAGGATTACTGTAATTCATAGCATTGCTTAGTGGCTAGGTTAGTGGGTTCTGGTATTAAAGAGCCAAGTTCAAATTTCCAGCCCCTTCCCACGTGATCAACCTTGGACAGGTTACATAACCTCCCTGTGCCTCAGGAATTTATCTATAAAGGGGGAGCATGGAGTATGTAAATTCCTAGAGCATCTAAAGTGCTCAATGCAGGTTAGATATTAGACTATCATGATGGTTTGTCTTTGTCCCCTATGGTATCTCCTTTCAAAATTATTTTAGATTTGCAAAAATGTCTCAAAAAGAGTAGTATTTGCTTTACGCTTCTTTAATCTTCCTGATGTTCACACCTTACATACGCAGACTGGTCTGAACCAGGATGCTAACACTGAGGCACATTACTCGTGCAGCCACAGGCCTTGTACTTCACTGGGTGTCTCAGTGAGGTGCATCTTCTTGCCCAGCATCCAGTTCCAGTTTGTCTTTAGTTGTCACAACTCCTTAGTCTTCAACTGCGGCAGTAAATTGACATTCTCTTTCATAATGGGGTATATGTGAAGACGCCTGGCTTGTTCATTTGTAGAATGTCCCTTGACTTAGGTTAGTCTCATAGTTATTGTGGTCACATTAAGGTGATGCACTTTGGACAAGGACAGAATACTGCAGAAGTGATGTTGTGTCTTCAGTGCGTCCTATATGGAAGGCATGGTGTCCACATGTTTTGTGTGTGTTTTAACAGGGACTGTTGCTCTGATTGCTTGGACAGGGTGGTGCTAGGCAGGTTTCTTCACTGATTCACCTGCTGTGATTAACACATGCCTGGTGGGGCGACATTGTGAGATGACAAGTATTACTGCAAAATCATGGGTATTTATTTTATTCCATCAATTAATAATTTCTGCCATTATTTAACTTGTTGCTCAAATCGTCCTCAGGCGGGAATTACACTCTCAAAGAAGGTTTAACTGTGGGAGGCCGGGACTCCCAGCTCCTTCCCAGATGTTAGCAGGATGCAGTTCTGAGTTTGTCCACAAGGTGGATTACAGTTTAGCTGCTGACTTCCATTAGGAGGAGCAAGGAAGACAGAAGTTGAGCAAGATAGGTGTAGGCTTTTTGCAAGCTAATCTCAGAAGAGACATTCCATCACTTTGACCATATTGTATTCATTGCAAGTGAGTTATGGTCCAGAAATCACTCATTGGGAGTGTCAGGTCTGGTCAGGGTCTAGGATGCCCAACTAAGGAAGCTGGTCAGCAGAGCTGCAAGCCAGATGTGACGTCACTAGTGGACACACCGCCTGTCAATCAGCGAGTTTTCCTGACCCATCAGGAAGGACTCTGGCCTTCTCTTCCTGTTCCCAAGCCCTCCCCTTCCTGACTGGGTTTTCTTAAAATTCTCTATGCACGGAATCTCCGACGCCATTTCTCCCGACCCACTCTGATGGATGGGGGATTTGGTCCAAGGGCGCGCATTCCAATAAAGCCTTGCCGAGTGGCTTAATTCATCTTCTCCTGGTCATGTAATCTTTACAGGGAGGGGATTAGAAAAAAAGAATACCAAGGTGGGGAATGTTGGGGGCCATTTTGGAGGTTACCTGCCACAGAGGTGCATCTTAAGGTTACAATACAGGAGACAGAATTGCTGGGATTAAAGGGATGAGCATATGGAGATGAGCTGTTGCTAAATTCTCCACCAGGAGGGTGATATAAAATCGCATTCACCATTAAACTATGTATGTATTTGCCCATACCCTTGCCAATGGGATGTACAGTTAGGCTTTTACATTTTTGCCAATTTGAGAAATAAAAATATAAAATTCAGATGGTGAACACTCTGTATGTACAGGTTCTGTGACCATGGTTTCCACCAACCATTAATCAAACATACAGTTTTAAAAATTTAGAAAGTTCCAGTGCTGTAGTGATAGACAAGATAGACACTGAAGACAGCAGGAAGCAGTTTTATCTGACTAGTTGGTTCGGAGGGTAAGACTTTTGCTGTAATCAATTAATACCCCTGTACCCCGAGTTCAGGCAGTTTCAGAACTTTATACCCAGCATGTAAGGGGAGGGGCTCAGAAGTTCACAGTCTGCAGAAGTTCACACAAAAGCAGCTTTTTCTTTCACTGCTCTGGGCAAGTTAACCCTTCAAGGACAGCACCTGAGAAGGGGAGAGCAGCTTCTCCCCTTTCTTTCCTCCCTGCTGCCAGCTGTTACTATGGAGCCCAATTAGTAACATCTTCTCTTATCTTTGAAATATAAATATCTATGTGAAGCTCAGGCCCAAGAATCTGTCTTTCCTAGCACAGTTTGATTTGCAAACACACTTCTATAAAATATTATATTGTTACTATACTAGATTGTCCATAAATATTTGTGAAAAAACTAGTAAAGGGACCTTCAGCACCTGAAGTGCTGATCTCTTTCAGGCTCATGGCCAAGTAAGATAGAGCAATAAGAAATAGGAAGTTTACATTGAACTCTTTTGCAGAGACTTTTTTGCTAGGATCAATTATGGTGCAGATTTCTGGAGAAGCTTAATTAAGATTTTCTGTGGAGGAAGGGGTGCCACTACACCAGAAGATAAAAACTGAACTTGTAATTAACTGAGAGAAAAACAGCATAAAAAGTAAATTGAGGGAGATCCAAGATGGCGAATAGAGGAGGTCATGTTCCTGGCTGCTCCATTGCGTGAAACCAAAAAATCAGAAGGGTGAGGGCAGGAGAAAAATGGAGACTGAACATGAGACCAGGCAACGGGAGGTCTGCAGGTGACAAAGGGTACTAAGAATTGGCTTCCCCACAAGTGGAACCCAGGGGAGCCCTGGAATAAAGTTCTAGAGCATGGACCCAAAAGTATTGGGCATTGAAAGTGTGTTGATTTAAAATCTCCAGACCAATTAGCATTCAGTGAAGACCTGGAGCTAGCTTAAACTTAAATCTTGCCTCTAGGAACTCTGCCTACAGGATTACCTCTCTCACTCCAGCAATGGGGAGGGTAGAACATCACACTCCAGAAGACCACACCTAAAACTAAAAGAGAGGCTCATAATATTTTGAACTCCAACAGAAAGAATTCTTTAATTTTTTAATCAAGATTTTTTTCTTTCCTTTTCTTTTTAAAATTCTTTTTCACTATTTAATTGTGACCTTAATGGTACATAGGCATTTATACAGTTTCATATTGTTTTGTTCTTCTTATCCCTAGCATTTTTAAAACCAGTTATTTTACATGGATTAGTTTTTTGTGAACTAGGATGTTTGATTAGTACATTATAGTCTTGTATTCTTTTATTTTTAATTAAAACTTTTGGTTTTATATATATTTTTATCCTACCTGTTTCCCTCAATTTTCTCTTTCCTTCTGCTGACATCTAATTTCTCTCCCTCATTCTTCCTTTAATATTTTAATTCTGTCTTCTGTCTTCCTCCCTCACATCCTGTATCAATTCTGTTCTCTCCCTGTCAACCATTTGAAAATGTAAACCCTTTTGCAAACTACGTGTTATTATAGGCAATAACTGATCATATCATTTCTGTTTTTGTGATAATTGACATTGGAGACATCATAGTAGGAACTATTTGGTTTAATGCTGTAAATCGTTTGTATTGGTTGTTATTATTTGTCTATCCCTAAACAGTGAGGTACTAGAAAATTTTAGGGACACTATAAGTCCACAGGGTAGAAACTCTGCTGCCTCAGATCAATACAGTTAAATGGGTAGACACTCAATCAACATGAAAAACAAATCACCCCAAGCAAACCAAGATACTCCAATAACAGAATCTATCAAAACCACAGTAAAAGAAATGTCAGACAAAATAGGGCTGAGGATGTAGCTCAGTGGTTGAGTACCCCTGAATTTAATGTTCAGTACCCAAAAAAAAGAAGAAATGTCAGAAGGAATTTAGACTGTATGTAATTAAACTGATCTGTGAAGTAAAGGATGAAGAAAGGGAACAAAAGATCACTTCAATAAAGAGATATTCTGAAAAAAAGCCCAGAAATCCTCAAAATGAAGAAAACAATAAAACCAAATGAAAAATTCAATAGAAAGATCACTAACAGATTAGACCACTTGAAAGACAGAACCTCAGGCAATGAAACCAAAATATACAATCTTGAAAATAGAGTTGAACACAGAGAGAAGATGTTAAGAAACCATGAACAAAACTTCCAAGAATTATGGAATAACATGAAAAGACCAAATTTAAAATTTACTGGGATGGATGAAGGCACAGAGATACAAATCAGAGGACTGTACAACCTTTGCAATGATATATGAGAAAATTTCCCAAATTTAAAGAATGATATGGAAAATCAAATATAAGAGGCATACAGGGGCCTATGGTTGGGGCTCAGTGGCAGAGCACTTGCCTTATGCATGTGAGGGACTGGGTTAGATCTTCAACACCACATAAAAATAAGTTAAAAAAAATAAAGATATTGTGTCCATCTATAACTAAAACATTTTTTTTTATAAAGGGATAGGGGTGGATCTGTGACTAAGGGCTTCTGGGTTCAGTCCTTGGTACCAAAAATAAATGAATAAATAAAAAATAAAGGCATACGGGACCCCAAATGTGCAAAATGATACTAGACCCACATCAAGGCACATTATAATGAAAGTGTCTAGCATATAGAATAAGGATAAAATTTTAGAGGTTGAAAGAGAAAAATATCAGATTACATATAGGGGGAGACCAATAAGGATCTCAGCTAATTTCTCAAACCAGACCCTCAAAGCTAGGAGGTCTTGGAATAACATATACCAAGCTCTGAAAGAAAATTGATGCCAACCAAGAATCCCATAGCCACCAAAATTAAGCCTCAGATTTGAAGATGAAAAAAAAAACCTTCCATGATAAACAAAACAATTCACAATCAGAAAGCTTGTACTTCAGAATATTCTCAACAAAATATTCCATAAAGATGAAATGAAAAGAAAAAAAGTGAAACCCAGCAAAAGAGAGGAACTAAACCAAAGGAATAGTCAATCAAAGGAGAAACTAGTTCAAATTAAAAACTAGAAATAGGGCTGGAGTTATGGCACAGTGGTAGTGTGCTTGCCTACCATGAGTGAGGCACTGGGTTCAATCCTCAGCACCACATAAAAATAAAATAAAGATATTCTGTCTACACACAACTAAAAAATAAATATTAAAAAAAAATAGAAATAAAACAAAATGACTGGGAACACAAATTATATCTCAATAATAATCTTGAACATTAATGGCCTAAACTCATCAATCAAAAGACATAGCCTGGCAGATTGGATTAAAAATAATATGCTGTATCCAAGAGACTCAACTCATGAGTAAAGACATCCACAGACTGAAGGTGAAAGGATGGGGAAAAAAAAAAAAACATATCACTCACGTGGATTCTATAAACAAGCATGAGTTTTTATCCTCATATCAGATAAAATGGACTTCTAGGCAAATCAGAATCAGAAGGGACAAAGAAGGACATTTCATACTGCTTAAGGGAATTATGCATTAACAAGGCATAATTATAAATATGCCACAAACAATGAAGCATCAAAAACCCTCCTCTACTTCAAGAATCAAATAGACCACAACACAATAATATTCCATAACTTCAACACATCTCTCTACTGGATAGCTCTTTCAAACAAAAACTAAACAAAGAAACTATAGAACTAAATAATACAATCAACAATTTAGACTTTACAGACATATATAGACTATTTCATATATTAAATACACTGAGCATTAAATACATTTCATATATCAAATACACTCATACATATGAGCAAATACACTTTCTTCACAGCAGCACTATTAAAACCCCAATGACATTCTTCATAGAAATAGAAAAAGTAATCATGAAATTCATTTTGAAAAATAAGAGACCAGGATAACAAAAGCAATCCTTAGCAAAAAGAGTGAACCAGCATGCATCACAATACCTGACCTTAAACTATACTACAAAGATATATTAACAAAAATGGCACCAAAATAGACATGTAGACCAATGGTACAGAATAGAAGACACAGAGACAAACCCACATAAATACAGTTATCATACTAGACAAAGGTACCAAAAACGTACGTTGGAGAAAAGACAGCATCTTCAACAAATGATGCTGGGAAAACTGGAAATCTATGTGCAGCAAAATGAAACTAAATCCCTACCTCTCACCATGCACAAAACTCAACTCAAAGTGGATCAAGGACCTAGGAATTAGACCAGAGACCCTGCGCCTAATAGAGGAAAAAGTAGACCCGAATCTTCATCATGTCAGATTAGGCCCATACTTCCTTAACAAGACTCCTAAAGTGCAAGAAACAAAAATAAGAATCAATAAATGGGATGGATTCAAACTAAGAAGCTTCTCAGCAAAAGAAACAATCAATGGGGTGAACAGAGAGCCTGCATTTTGGGAATACATTTTTGCCACAAGCACCTTAAATAGAGCACTAATCTCCAGGATATATAAATAACTCTAAAACCCCCCCATAAAACAAACAATCCAATTAATAAATGGGCTAAGGAGCTGAACAGACACTTCTCAGAAGATATACAATCAATCAATAAATCTATGAAAAAAAAGTTCAACATCTCTAGCCATTAGAGAAATGCACATCAAAACAACTCTAAGATTTCATCTCACCCCAATCAGAATGGCAGTTATCAAGAATACAAACAATAAGTGTTGGTGAGGTTGTGGTGGAAAAGGCACACTCATACATTGCTGGTGGGACTGTAAATTGGTGCAACGAATCTGGAAAGCATTATGGAAATTCCTTAGGAAATGTGGAATGGAGCCATCATTTGACCCAGCTATCCCACTCCTCCATCTATACCCAAAGGATGTAAAAACAGCATATTACAGTGATGCAGCCACTTCAATGTTTATAGCAGCTTAATTCATAATAGCTAAACTGTGGATCCAACCTAGATGTTCTTCAATAGATGAATGGATAAACAAACAGTGGTATACATACATAATGGAATATTATTCAGCATTAAAAGAGAAAAAATTTATGGCATTTGCAGGTAAATGGATGGAGCTGGAGAATACCATGCTAAGCAAAGTAAGCCAATCCCAAAAACCCAAAGGCCAAATGTTCTCTCTGGTAAGTGGAAGCTAATCCATGATAGGGGAGGGGGCAAGGGAAGAATGGAGAAACTTTGGTTAAAGGGGAGGATCTGGGGGCAGGAAAGATGGTGGAATGAGATGAACAACGATGCCCTGGATACATGTATGACTGCACGTATGGTGTGACTCTACATTGTGTACAACCCAAAGAATGAAAGTTATGTCCATCTGTGTACAATGAATCAAAATGCATTCTGCTATCATGTATACCTAATTAGAATAAATAAATTTTTAAAAAGGAAAAATGGCCATACTACCAAAAGCACTATAGAGATTTAATGCAATTCTTATTAAAATTCCAATGACATTCTTCATAGAAATAGAAAAGGAAATCATGAAATTTGTTTGGAAAAATAGGAGACCCAGAATAGCCAAAGCAATCCTTAGCAAGAAAAATGAAGCAGAGGCATCACAATACCAGACCTTACATTATACTACATAGTAACTAAAATGGCATGATATTGGCACCAAAAGTAATACATAGACCAATGGTACAGAATAGAAGACAGAGACAAACCCACATAAATACTAGACAAAGCCAGAAACATACATTGGAGAAAACATAGCCTCTTCAACAAATGGTGCTGGGAAAACCGGAAATCCACATGTACCAGAATGAAATTAAACCTCAATCTCTACCCTGCACAAAACTCAACTCAAAGAGGTTCAAACCTAGGTACTAGAACAGAGACCTTGTAAACAGTAGGCCCAAATCTTCACCATGTCAGCTTAGGAACTGACTTCCTTAACAAGACTCCTAAAGCAAGAGAAGTAAAATCAAGAATCAATAAATGGGCTAGAATCAAACTAAAACGTTCTTCACAGCAAAGAAAACAATATCATTAAGAGAGAGACTGCAGAATTGGAGAAAATCTTTACCACATGCACCTCAGATAGAGCATTAATCTCCAGGATATATAAAGAACCAAAAAAAACTTAACATCAAAACAAAAATAACAACCCAAGCAATAAATGGACTAAGGAACTGAACAGACATTTCAGAGAAGAAGAAATACAATCAATAAATATATGAAAAAATATTTAACATCTTTAGCAATTAGAGAAATGCAAATCAAAACTACACTGAGATTCTATCTCTAGTCAGAATGGCAATCATCAAGAATACAAGCAACAATAAATTTTGGCAAAGAGGTGGGGAAAAGTACACTCATACATTGCTGGTGGGACTAAAAATTGGTACAACCACTATAAAGCAGTATGGAGTTTCCTCAGAAAACTCAGAATGGAACCAGCATTTGACTCAGTCATCCCACTCCTAGGTTTATACCCAAAAGACTTACAGTCAGCACGCTACAGTGACACAGCCACATCAAGGTTTATAGCAGCTCAATTCACAGTAGCTAAACTATGGAACCAACCTAGGTACCCTTCACCAAACGAATGAATAAAGAAACTCGCTCTCCTGTAGCCTCAACCTTTTCTAGGACCCACGGGTCATGTGTGGCCACCATCTGCTCAGACCGCCTGCCACCACACAGACGTCCACTCTGAAGCCTGCCACTGCTATCCTTAGCCTTCTCCCGTCCAAGCCTCTGGTATGATCAGAGTACACAGGTAAACCAAGCTTCCTACTGTCTTAAAGGGGCCAGTAGCGATGATGCCCACAGTCTGCTATGGCCTCCTGCCACAGCAAAGGCTTCCGTGGAGCTGTGTGCACACGTCCTGCTGCAGCCAACATCCTTTCCATAGGCCTGCGTGCTGACCTCTTACTGCTTACCGACACGAACTGCTGTGGCCTCAGCCAACTCACACACCTTGGGCGGCCTGTCTGGACATCATCCTCAAGCCTCAGGCCACCTTACATTCCCACTTTCTGTGGACACTCTGTGGGAAGCACAGCCAACTCCTTGAATGTGGGGTGGCATGTGCACCCCCCGAGGTGGGCACCTACTACATTACAGACAGGATTCCACAGTATCTTTTGCCACTGCAGACACCATGAGCAGCGTGTGATCAGGATGTGTTTAAGCTTCCTCCCAGTTCATGTACACACACGTGAAGTGCAGACCATCTTGTGCAGCTCAGCCTCTGCACTCACCTCAGGAGAGACGGCGAGGCATGTGCTGGAGCCTCCTGCCATGCCACTCATGTCGTCAGGATTCACTGGAGCAGTCTGCTGCCACTACCCACAAACCGCATTGCACTTATCACGAGAAATCCACAAGTAAGGCTCGCTAGACACCAGCAGACAGCCATTCCTTAGCATAGGTGCGGACATGATCTCTGCCACATGTGGGCACCTCACAGATCTCCTAATAAGCTGTGGAGTTGTAATAGCTTTCCATTCTGTCATCTAAGACCTCTGTCATCTTTTTTGAAACTGATATCCCACAAGGCCTGTAATCCAAGGGCTCGGCACAGGCCCAGCAGTGATGAATATCATGATCTGTAGCAACAATTTGCCACAGCATATCCTTCAGCGAGAGGTGCAGAATCATTTTGCGCCACACAGGCCCCTTCCATTCACTCAGTGCTGACGTGGAGAAGCACAAGGTCACCACGGTACTCCTTACCTTCCAGTGTCGAGGTGTGGATGCGCTCTTCTGAGGCCTCTTGCAAATCATATTTATCAGCCAGAAGGAGTAGTGGTCCTTTGCAAGGCATCCTGCACCTCACAGTCCTTAGTGGTGGGGTGTGGACATGCTCTTCCAGGACTCATGCACCTCACAGTCCGCAGTCATGGGGTGCACTTTCCCTTGCGAGCCCTCTTGCTCCAGAGACTCTTCTGCCTCACAGGCCCCACCTGGGGTGTGCACAGGCACTTCCAAGGCCCACTGCCACCTCGCAGTGCTCAGGCCGCTGGTTTGCACAGTGTGCTACAGCTGCCAGCACCTGCAGTCCTCACTTCAGAGAGGACATGCTCTACCGCAGCTTTCTCTTCTGGTTCTTCCCCGCTGCCTCCACCTTCTCCACTGCCTCCACCTCCTCCATTTCCTTCTCCTCCTCCTCTTCTTCCTGGTCCTCCTCCACCTCCACTTCCTCCACCTCTGTTCTTCCCTCCTCCACCTCCTCCATTTCCTTCTCCTCCTCCTCCTCCTGGTCCTCCTCCATCTCCGCTCCCTTCACCTGCTCTTCTTTACCTGCTCCTCCACCACTCCCACCTCTCCTCCTGCTTCTCCTCCTCTTCTTCCTTGTGGCTCGGTGTCCTTGTACTCCTGGTACGGAGCTGTGATATGTCCATGGCCTTCTGCACAGTCCAGTCAGTCCACACCCCAGGTGCCGTAGCACTGCTCCAGCCCGCTGATACTCCAGCACTCACGTTTCACTGCAGACACACTGGGCTGCCACCTGCTGCTACGTCATCACCCTCTGAGTGACGTGCTCCCTACCTTTATGTGGCCCCACCACCATGCCCTTCCCTCAGGAGCTCACACTTCCGCAGCCTCAGCCATTTCTTGGGCCCACGGCTCATGTGTGGCCACCATGTGCTCCACGTCCTGCACCATACAGACGTCCGCTCTGACGCCTGCCTCCGCTCTCCCCAGCCTTCTGCTGTCCCAGCGTCCCGTGTGCTGTGAGCACTTGGTTTCCCCACGCTTCCTACTGCCTTAAAGGCCCAGTAGCCATGATGCCCACAGCCTGCCACAGCCTCCTGCCACAGCCAAGGCCTCTGTGGAGCTCTGTGCTCACGTCCTGCTGCAGCCAGCATCCATTCCACAGGCCTGCGTGCCGATGTCTTGACACGAGCTGCTGCGGCCTCAGCCACCTCACACACCCTGTTCTGCCAGTCTGCACACAATCTGCTCAAGCCTCAGGCCACCTCACAGTCCCAGTCATCTGGGGACCTCTGTTGCAATGCACGGATAGCTGCTTGACCTCGAGTTGTCGTGTGCCCCCGTCCTGAGGCAGGCACCCGCTGCTTCACAGGCAGGATTCCACAGTGTGTGTCTGCAGTGGACACAGGGCCTGAAGTGTGCGATCAGGACGTGGATCGACTTTTTTCTAGTTTGTAGAGGCACACGTAGAGCGAACACGCTCTTGTGCTGCCTAGGCCACTCCACTCACCTCAGGTGAGACGACAGGCACTTTGTGCTGAGCCTCCTGCCCCTACTCTCATGTCTCCAGGACGCGTTTTTGCGTCTGCTGCCAATACCCCGATCCCCACGGTACTCACCTCTAAAAACCCACAAGTGCTGTCTCAACAACTCCCTGAGGCTGGCTGGTCATTTCTCAGGCCCAGATGTGACGACGACACTCCCTGCCTCCTCACATTTCTCAGTATTTGGTGTTGATGTGTGGATTCAGCCTACCTGCACCTCACTTCCTTATTTGTGTGTCCAAGTCTTGCTCTTCTGGGGCCTCTTGCTTCTTTTATTCCTCAGTTGTGAGGTGTTCTTGTTCTTTGTTGTGTATTCTTCATTTGTGTCATGAGTACCTGCCCTGCGGGTAGCTGTTGCTGCCTCACAGATGGAAGTCCATAGTGTGTCTTGCCACTGTCTATCACATGTAAAGTGTGATCAGGATGGACTCCACCTTCTATTCAGTCAATGTACATATATCCTGTGACAGCACATCCTCTTACTGCGGTGGCCAGTCCCGTGGCCTCTGGTTCTATGTCCAGGGATGTTGTGCTCCAGCCTTTGTCACTCTGCCTAGTTTTATGATGTGCCAATTTGCTACTTTGCCACTGCCCTCCACTGCACTTACCTTAAGAGTGTTGTATCTCCTTCATCTGAAAAACACATCAGGCTATTCCTCACACTCATTTTTTTTTTTTTTTTTGTATATGACCTGTTCTAAACTCCACAAACACAGCACTCCTTTATCAATCATGCACACGGTATGCCTGGCATTCTCCATCAAGTGCTCTTGCACGATGTTCAGACCCTCCATAATCCTGGGGTTCTCTTTTACCTGCTAGAGCATGTGCTGATACGTGGACACCATCTGTTTTGGCCTACTACTTCACCAAAGACCTCTGTCGATGTGCATGAATGTATTCTGGCCAATCATTCCATCAACTCTGTTCTGATGTTATTGACAAGTTCTGCTGTTCTTGTTCCACCTCACAGACCTCGTTTGTGGTGTGTGGACATACTTTCCTGCTGGACTTAACCACCTCACAGCCCCAGTGATACTGTGGTCATGATTTGTTGCAATCTCTGTCTTCATCATCACCTCTGTTGTGATGCGTTCTCCTGCTCTGCTGCACCATCCTGTTGGGTCATACACCTTAGCAGTGATGTATGGACACACCCTATTGAAGCCTCTGACTCTTCTGGTATCCCACTGGTGACATGTACATGCTCTTCTGCCTCTTCATGACATTTGTTAGAGTTAATTCGTAGCTTTCGGACATGCCCTGTTGTACCTCCCATCCCTGCTGACGACACCTGTGGTGTGTAGAAAGGGCTTGCTGTGGTCTCCCCCTCACAGATCTCATTAGTGATGTGTGCGCACACTCTGCTGCAGACTCTACCACCTACACTTCTCAGTTATGATGTGTGGACATGCTAGCGGTGGCTCCATAGCCTCTTAAGATTGAGTTCTGATGTGTGATGTGTGGACAGCTCTGCTTCACACTTTTTTTTTTTTACTTTTATTAAAATTTTAATGTAGCTCACATCAGCTTGTCTGGTTCATTTCGGCTACTTCATTGCCAAACCTGGGGGTAGGAACTGCTTCACCTCTGCCTTCTCCTTGTCTGTGATGATCAAGATAAAAATGGATCTGTTGCATCAAACTTTTTTTTTTTTTTAAAGATTTTTTTTTAGTTGTAGATGGACACAATGTCTTTATTTTATTGCTTTGTATGTGGTGCTGAGGATCGAACCCAGGGCCTCACGCATGCGAGGCAAGCGCTCTACCGCTGAGCCACAATCCCAGTCCCTGTTGCATCAAACTTTAAACTTCATATTATCCTTGTTTTTCTTGATCTTGACAGCTTTGGCATCCTTTTGCCTGGCTGTGATCAGAAAATGTTTGATTCCCTCCATTTCTTGGGGCGTGGTGACAAGGCACGCGGAAGGCACGCACGGGTACGTCTCCCTGGGAACATGAGAGGTACACCGTCCATCACACTCTTGCCCCTCCACAGTCCTGAGTGGAGACATGTGATGACATCTCACCTCAGCAGCCTGCTGTGACACTGATCTGTCATGTGCCTGCTGCAGCTTGGTGCCCCTCCACAGACCTGACTGATGTGGACACTCTCCTGTGACCTGTACTTCAGTCACACCTCATTCAGGATGTGTGTGCACACAATGCCGTGGCCTCTGGACACTCCATCTTGAGGATGTGAACTGCTGCCAACTCTCACCAGTCCACTGACATCCATCATGTGATGCGGACATGCTCTCTTCCAGCCTCCTGCCACCTCACTGCCCTGTTGTAATGTGTGGATATGCTCTGTGTCTGCCTCAGACCTATTCACAGACCCAGTGCAGTGTAGACAACATTGCTCCACCCTCCTGCCACACCACAGACCTCGGTTGAGAGGTGTGGACCTAGCCTGCTAGAGCCTCCGACCTCATGGATCCCATTGGTGATCTATAGCTATGTTCTGCCTCAGACATCAGCCCCTCCAGAGACACATTCATTGACAAACTCTGCTGCGGCCTCCTGCCACCTCCTCACCTCCATTATGATGTGAATAAACATCCAGCTGCAGTTTCCTGCAATCTCCCAAAGCTGTCCCTAAACAATCATGATAACAACTATTTACCTTATATTTACATTGTACTAGGCATTACAAGTAATCTCCACATCATTAAGACTATATGGGAGGATGTTTGTAGGCTACATACATACGATTCCATTTTATTTAAGATATTGGACATTGGCAAATATTGGTATCTTTTTTTTTTTTTTTGGTGCCAGGGATTGAACTCAGGGGTACTGGACCACTGAGCCACATCCCCAGCTCTATTTTGTATTTTTTTATGTAGAGACAGGGTCTCACTGAGTTGCTTAGTGCCTCGCCATTGCTGAGGCTGGCTTTGAACTCATGATTCTCCTGTCTCAGCCTCCCAAAGTGTTGGGATTACAGGCTTGCACCACCACGCCCAGCTCAAATATTGGTATCTGAGTGGCGTTCTGGGACCAGTTCTCATGGATATCAACAGACAATATTCTTTCTTTCTTTCTTTCTTTTTGGTACTTGGATTTAACTCATGGGCCCTAAAATACTGAGGCTGGCCTCAAACTTGTGATCCTCCTGTCTCACCTGCTGAGTCACTGGGATTACAGGCATGTGCCACCATACCCAATGTAAATGTATCTTTCTGTATTTATTATAAACCAAGAATAAAACGAGTCTAGTTGAGAACAAAGAAATAACATTTACTTGGGGCTAGTTAGAATTACAATCTGGAAAAACACAGTCTTATAAATGTGCTCTGCGTTTTACAAAATGGCTAGTGTATTATAGCTTTAAACCACAAAGCATAAGGTAGCAATTATGTTTCTTGTTGATCAGGAACTATAACTGATTCTGGGAAAAGTTAAGCTATCTTGTAAGAAAGGAATTGGGTGTGGTCTCAGTCTAAAGAGTTGAGGAAGGAGTCCCTTGTACCAAAGGACAGTAGAGGTTAATAGTGTTTTAGGATACTGCAGTTTGGCCCAATCCAAAGGCCAGCTTGCATCTGGAGGTGGATATTTGTACAGCTCATTCCAAAGGTCAGCTGCATGTAGATGTGCCCTGAGCCAATGTTCCTTCAAAGCCACTCCAACTTTTATTATCTTCTTTGATATTTTTCCCTTTCAATCAAAATCTTTCCACAAGACCATCCATGATCTATGTAGGATTAGAGATTCCATGTCACTAGGATGGAACTGTCCCAAGAAGTCCTATTATTATCAGAGAATAGGGAATCCTATTCTTATCAGAGTTCTTTCCATCTTTTCCATGAAGAAAAGACAACACTTTGGGATCACAGTTGCTGGCAAAAAACTTTCAAAAAACTTTCAAAAAACTTTCAGAAAGGCATCAGAATAAAGCCAGTTAACTATGGATAAGACTTAAAATAGCCATGGTTAAAGATCTGAGGACTACTAACTACTGACTGAGGAATTTGGTTATTTTTGTAGCATATAATAATTTAACATTAGAATTATGGCTGATTACATACACCGAGAAATACCAGATTTCTAGGAACACATATTAACACATTAATAGAAATATAAGTCTAATGTGTCAGGTGGACTTCCAAGACATCTGGAAATTCCAAAGTTAGTTCTAGACTGAGAAGACTTAATTTTGGAATTTGATTTTGGGACATTTGTCAAATATCAAAGATCTAAAATACTTGGTTAAATAGGAAAAGCCAAGGTGACAAAAATATTTTAAAGGAAAACCTCTGAAAATTTCCTATTAAGTGTAGATCAAAGATCTAAGAAACTTCTGCCCTACAAACATGGAATCAAATTTTAGTTCACCAGTGCACCTTTGATATTAGCACTTAACTTCTTGATCACACATGAATCTTCCACAACAGAACATGGGCCTAGCATGGACTAGGACTTGGGTTTGGACCCTAGCACTGCCAAAAAAACAAAAGCTACCACAAGATCCACTCTTTGCCATAATCCTTCTATAACTTCCTCAAACCTCTTGTAACTTGTCCGAACCCTGAGTTTTGTCCCATAGCTCTCTTTCCTACTTTGAAACAACCACGCATAAGTTGACTCTTTTCTGCTCAGTATCTTTCCATTCCATGAGGCAGCAGAGAGTGGAAGTCATGGGAGAAGATATGTTAGAAGATTTTAGTTCAGAGACACTGTGAATTTCTGACTTAATGCTTGGAGGGAAGTTTTGTTTTTTTCCTTTTTCTGAGTTTTGTTTAGAAGTTTCTAAGTACAGTTGAAAAATAAGCCTCCCACTCATTTTGTCTGGTTCTAAAACCAGCTTTTTCTAAGTATGCACTCGAATAAACTAATTCAGGAATTTTGAAAGTTCCCCATTTTGGCCAATTCAATTTAAAATCTTCTCAGGTCAGTTGGGCCCATTTGCCAATATATTTACATGAGAAGGATTCATGTGTTATAAATAGAACCAGCTGGAGTTTCAGAAGGGGGCTTCTCTTCCCCATGTCACCAGTTGGAATGGTAGTTGGTCCCTTGTGTGTCTCAGGGTAGAACCTCATCCAGGTAAACTGATGGGGGAGGGGGGTTTCTTCCCAGAAGCATCACTTGAAGGTTGTTTAATTGTGCTAGAAAGTACATAAATAAAGTAAAATCTGCATTTGACTTAGGAATGAAGACTTCAGACAAAATCTTAAGGAGCTTGGTTATATGTCTCCTTTGCTTAACATGTGGCATCTTAAGATACTATACATCTCATGAAATCCCCCTATGGGAAAATTAAACACTGATTCATACAAGGTCAAGAGAACGTTAACTGAGAGAATTATTTGAATTTATATAATGTAACTGTGGGTAAAAATACAGAGTCTGGCATTTAGAGAGGTTGGATATGAATTGTAACTCAAAAAAGGCATGAGATAAAACTTTCCACAGGATTATCTTTAAGAACAAGTTTAAAAAATTAAAATACCTAGGTTCTAACGTACTGGAAATTCAGTGACAAAATGCAGAATTGATCAGTTAGTCAGAACTCACTGGGGTGGGCTGACAGGGTGGAGATGTGAACCACATAATGAAATGGTTCAGAGGGCTGACCATCTCAAAGGTCATTCATTGGCAGAGTGGCCTCCAACCCCTGGTAGCCAAAAGTACTACCTTCTAAGAACTAGCAGCTGCTAGAATGCAAAAATCTTTACAGTGACCATAAAAACAACGTGTCCTGCTAAACTCTACGCTGGATAAATGTTTCCATAACGGGCAAGGACAGCGTCAAGTCAAAAGTGACTGGGAGCTCACAGACTTGGGATATGTGTTTGAGGACAAAACTGCAAAACAGTTTTTGAACTTCTATTTAGTAGTCTCCCTGTTTCAGGCAATAATGGTAATGACAATAAGAAACTATTTTCCTAGGTTAAGTAAGCAAGTAAGCATGGCATGTCTATTATGAGAAAAATGCCATTCACTGTAAGAAGAGATTCAATTATAAAACCAAAGAAATTAAGTAGAAATACCATGCTAGAATTGAAGTAGAAATATCAATATGAACTTGTGATTAAAAAATAATAAACCCCTTATGGTACTATGTACTGAAATGGCCAAGAAGCAGGGTCCCTCTGGCAGCATGAGTGTGTGAAGTCCCTATGTTGGTCACAAACACCACTCCTCCTAACCAGAGCCCCTGGGAGAAATGTCTCTTCCATGTCAGGGAAGGAACAGGGCGTGCCAGAAAGCGCAGAAGCTCTCAAAACTTAATGGAATTGTGGGCAAGGCACAGCAGTGCACACCTACAATCCCAGCGACTCAGAAGGCTGAGAGAGCGGAGATCACAAATTTGAGGCCAGGCTTGGTGACATAAAAAGGGCTGGAGAAGTAGCTTAGTGGAGAATACCCTTGGCTCCCATCCCTAGTACTACCCACACAAAAAAATTAATGAAATTGTGTCAAAAGGGTATCTTTAAAGGGACTCCCAGGAGCCAAAGGCATGACATTTGAGCACCCCCCAAAATAATCAAAATAATCATGATCAATAGAAACACATTTAATCTATAAAAATTCTAGAGTCTATTACCATTCTTAAAACAGAAAAATATTAAAAAGTTATCACACGGAAATAGCCATGACACTAATTCTTAAGTTTTAAAAATCAAAAGAGAATTGAGCCTATATCCTGTTTTCAGTAAGGGCTGTGTTTGTAAGTGAATGGGTTTAGCTAATGGGCAAATAGTTAACTTCTACTTTACAGAAGTCACCTAATAACTAGAATAGAAAACTACCACTAGCCCACCTCCCATGGAATTGTAAGTGGGAATTTCATGGCTGAAACACCGTCACATCTGATTAGATGGATGGCCCCTTCAGAGCACTTGAACCATCGAGCTGTGGTTCACTAGAACATCAACAGTGAGGTGGTGTGCCTGCAGGCTAATGAATGTTGGCTCAGTACATGTTTACAGTAAGGCAGATTTCACCTGCAGCTAGCTTTCATAATAAGGTAGTTGAGACATAGCTGATCCTTTGTGATTTCTGTTACATCCAACAAAACAAAAACGAACTGGGAGCCCTGTAACCAAACTGGCTTGGGTTAGTTCTCCACAGCTGCCTCCAGTAAGATTTGGTAATATTGTGGGAAGAGCAATGTTCTAACCTCCATGGCTCCTTCTGCAGTCTCCACTCAGTCCCAGGACATTAACCTGCCAGGCTGTCATCAGAGCTACTGGGTCTTTGCTCATGGCAACGCAGTCTGAATGTTCACTCCTCTTCTAGACCTTAAGACAAGAGACCATTTTGAGACTATGAAATGTCTTCTTAGCAATCTGATATGTGAGTGTCCACAGGTACTACATTTTCCTGTCACTGTGTAAACTCTCCATACTAATTAATCTACGAAAACAGCTGAGAAATCCAAACAAAATGACAAAGTAACTGGACTAAATTCAGGTTCAGAAGGCAGAACTGCACTATTACTACATGGAGCATGGGAACAGGGATAGACCTGATATCAAGCCAGCTGCAGACAGAATTACAAAAAGGCCATTGACTTCTTACTTCCTCACACTGGCAACTCTCACTGTGCCTGCTGCCTGTGGAGTCATACTTCCTAGCCCAGGACTCACACTGTGTAGGCTGGAGATTTCTGGTTGTGCAGGAAAGGCTTTATAATTGTCACTTCTGTCCCAGAGTTTGCTGTGATAGAACTGCCACTGTAGCTGAGACCAACAAGGCACTGACTAGAGCATTGATGATTGGTATCAACGTCATCTTAAAAGTTAGTCCCAACTCATTAGGTCTTCAAATTCTATTTCATTATTTGAAATGAAAAATGGTTTTAGCTTTTTAGTATTATTTGTAGAGAATGTTATATCAAATTTTTGAGGATGGACTACTGAGATTTTAGCTTTTTTTGGTGATAGTGGAGATGGAACTCAGGACCTTGTACATGCCGGGCACACTCTACCCTGAAGTATATCCGCAGTCCCACTTTTAATGTAATTGTTTTATATCGGCCCAACCCTTGGTTTGCACATTTTCACTATGAGGCTTATTATTTTAAAGCCAACCTTCTTGCAGTTATGTGTTTATATTGCTATTTTCCATCATACACTAAACACCATGGCCACAGATGGATGTGGTGGCACACACCTGTAATCCCAACTACTTAGGAAGCTGAGGCAGGAGGATTGCAAATTTAAGGCCAGCCTAGGCAATTTAGTGAAAACATGTCTCAATTTTTTTTTTTTTTTTAAGCTGGGGATGTAGCTCAGTGGTAGGGCAACCCTGGCTTTAATGCCCAGTACTACAAAATTTTAAGGTCAGAAAGGCTGGTGACTGAAGAGGCCAAATATGGTTTCTAGTCCTTGGGACTAAACACTGCCATGCATGCTGTTCTCTTAGGATGGACCAGGCATTCACCAAGTGCTGTGGCAATATGCCTCTCTCTAGAAGACACAGCTCACATGAGATAAAGGAGTGTCAGGAGCTGCTCAGAGCTTGGGAGTCAGCATTGCACAGGAAGTTTTCTGTCTCCAAGTCCAGGGGGACTGAAACTGGTCAGACCAGTTCTTGATAAAGTTACTGCTTATAACTAAATTTCCCAGTTACTGAGTATTCTTTTTGCTAATAGTAGACACTGAACATGGTAAACTTAAAGCAACCAAGGACCTGAACAAAATCTTGTTCTGGAATTTAGTTCTTTATAACTGGCCTCAATGCTACAGGAAAGTAAGAATTGGGTTCCGATAGAGGAAATCTTCCCCCTGCTTCAGCCATTCATCTTGCATTCTTGCTGTTGTTTTTGAAGAGCTCAGCTATGTGGAAGCATGATAGCTGAGATCTGCCTGCAGCCTGTGAGTGAGGTGTACCATCAGTCTCTCCTTTGGTGCCTAATGACTGCTTAGCCAGCAGCCTGTGGCTTCCATGGCTTCCAGGGGCCATCAGAGCATTCACACTCACTTGATTGCTTGTATTCAGTCACAGGTCTGTCTCTCAAAAGCTCTGGCTAGCCAAAAGCACTGGGCTGGCCTAATCTCCTATGTTCTTGCATGTTTCTTGCATACCTGAACTACTAACTTGCTTTTCACTGGGGGCCTCTCCTGCAGCATCTGCTCCTGCGTCCCTGCAACTCCTGTGCTTCTAGATGGGCTTACCTCCACTGCCACTCACTTGGTGAGCTGGCAGATCTTCTGATGGAGGTTTGGAAGATCTTCTTGTTTCTTACTCAGTTCAAGACTGGCTGGATGGGATCTTTGAAAGGAAAAACTCAAAACCACAAACCCTGACAATAGCTAATGCTGGAAGGTGGGCCCCAGCAGAGGAGGCCTGAGGTGGTTTCAGTGGTTATGTTCTATGATAAATAAAGCAAACAAAGTGGCTAAACTTAATGAAACAATCTATGGATCCTAGTGTTGATTCCTTTAACAAAACTGAACTCTACTTTAGGGAACTGTGGAAGAATGAGCCCAAAGGCATCATATCTAGCACTGTTCCCAGCTAAGTCTGTCCTACCGTGGCCCCAGATCACGGTGGCAGGCAGGGAGGTGGGGTGCCCCGGTCCTGCCAAGTATCAAGTGTCTCATAAATTCTGCACCACCATACTTCCTCTATAAAAAGTCCTACCTGCTTTACAGGGCTGTGTGAGGCCAGAGAGAGAACAGGAACAGTGACTCAGGGGCATATACATTCTGAACAGCTGCGACTGTAGCACTTTCCAGAGAAATTGGCCTTCTGACTCTTCACTTCCTCAGGCAATCTTATTAACTTTCAAGGAGTTGTTATATTTTTCACCTATAATTGTCTTTCATGTTGTTCTGCAGTTCCCTAACAAGTAAAGCAAGGTATTTAGTCATGTTCATATAACAAATATTTAAATCATTTATTGCCATTTAAGTTACAGCATCTCAATATACATACTGCACGGAGATACACAGACACTTTTTCAAACACTGAAGATCAGATTTTAGGTATGTGTCCAGCTGCTGGATATCTTGCAGTCATTAAAGTCAAGAATTCTGAGTACTTAAGTGCAAGTAGTTATAAAATTTTGCTCTGTTCAGTTTTTCATTAAGCAAATCCCAACAGATAATGTGTATATGAACACAGATAAAACCATCATCAGAAATTATTAAGTTAGTTGCATATTTTGAGCTATTCTTTATGAAGAGAAAATATTCAGTACTTGTAAGGCAGCAGAGAGTTTGTTTAGGGACTCTCAGCTATATCTATAAAAATGGTATGGTTAGTAAAAACAGCATTCCACATTTCCTGCCATTCATGCTGATGGAATCTGTGACTCTGCAGCAGTAGCTGGGGTGCTGTCCCTTTCAGAGCTTGTTCCTTCCATTCCTATGCAGACGCCTTTTTAGTCATCCTGGAAATAATCAGAAAGAAAAATTCAATGAGAAACAAAACAACTGACTTTAGAAGATACCTTTACATATGCTTATTTCAACTTAAGATTTTATAAAAACTGAAATGACCCGTTTTTGTGTTACATAATTCAAGTTTTCCCACCTAGACACACTTGCACCCCAGCTCCCCATTACCTTTTTTTTTTTTTTTTTGGTCTTGGGGATTGAACTCAGGGGTACTCGACCACTGAGCCACATCCCCAGCCCTATTTTGTGTTTTATGTACAGACAGCGTCTCACTGAGTTGCTTAGCCATTGCTGAGGCTGGCTTTGAACTTGTGATTCTCCTGTCTCAGCCTCCCTAAGTGCTGGGATTACAGGCTTGAGCCACCGCGCCCAGCTCCATTACCTCTTTTTTTTTTTTAATATTTATTTATTTTTTTAGTTGTAGGTGGACAGAATATCTTTTTTTTTTAATGTGGTGCTGAGGATCGACCCAGTGCCTCATGCGTGCTAGGCGAGCACGCTACCACTGCGCCACAATCTCAGCCCCTCCATTACCTCTTAACACAAGGTCTTAGTTTCACTCTCCCCGATTTCTCAAAGCAAAGTATTCAAATCTGCTTACTCATATCTGATAAGCCGTCCTCCCTGAATGAGCTGGGCTACTTCGTTTGTTGCATGGCACGCAAAGAGAAGCCAGTTTCGAGGCTGCACCTTGTAGGCAAATCTCATGAATGTCAAAGAATAGCAACAGAGGGCTGCAGAAACACCAAAGCAGAGAACATCAATAACTTACCATCTAGACAGCTTAGAGTTGAAGGGACTAGAGACCAATGGGTCCACAGCATTAGCCAAAACAAAAAACACACTCTTCTGCCAAAACCCTTGGCAGATCATAAAAGGTACTGCTTTCATGCCTCTAGTGGAAAGCTCATGAAATATTTCACTGTACCATGGGGGCATTTTTGTTACCACTTAAACCTTTTAGGAACATATATGTTAGCAAGAATAAGCTGAAACTAATTCTTGTCACATTTCTGCCTCCTAGAATTATTTATAACCCATTATTTGAGAGAACTACTATTTATGCTTTTAACAATAGCTTTATATTTAAACATCAGGATTTCAAGTAAACTTGATGACACTCTTCAAATCAAGTTTATAATGTTTATAATATAAATCTGTTAGGCTGGCTATCAGAATAATTAAGATGGCCTATTTTTCAACTTGGTATACTAAATCTGAAAGGCAAATGTTAATATTTCTGAAGTATTGAAGCCAAGCCCTTGTCCTGGAGCAGTGGCCCAGGAGAGTTGAAGTGCAGGCAGCGAGCATCGGCTGGGGTTGTGTGGAGCCACCATGCTGGTGCGGGCCCGAGGTGTGGTGACCAGGGCCAAGGTAAGGCAGGGCACTCTGGCCTGTCCACGTGTCGATGTGTTGACATGTTGACCTGCTGTGGCCCAGCTCAGGCTAATGACTGACAAGAGAAAGGAAGTGGGGCAGAGCTGAATGGAGGCTGCACAAAAGTTTGGACTCGAGAGTTAACCAATAGTGTCGGTTCTTTTCTAAAACCTGTTTAGCATAATTGAGATAAATAGGGTTGATCAAGAGCTACATAAACCCATAGACTAGCACACTCAAGAGGCAACCTGCTACAGGGCCCCTCACATGCTACTCCTCTCACTCCTGCCTTCCATTCTCCACGAATTTCATTCTTAGGATTTGTGAGAAAAAAACTTGGAAAGAAGAAATTGGGAGTGAGCTGCTTGGGTCTGCTGCAACAATGGAGGGCATAGTCCAAAATTAAGAACTCCAACAGACCGCTTGATAGTAGGGGAAAAGAGTACAGCTTTGCTAACTGTGACCCTCAGAGCTGACAATGACAGGCATCCCCTACTTTAATTAGCTGCTAACACTAAAACAGGCTTTCTTAGCTGCAAAGGACTAAAGTTTACATAGACTCCCACCCCCTAGTAAAAGTGGAGAAACCTTGGTTTCAAGTATTTTACGTTAATTCTGTTTCTTCATCAAAGAGAAAAAGATGATACTCTTCGATGTCATCATATTCTTTTTTTTTTTTGGTACTGGGGATTGAACTCAGGGGCACTCGACCACTGAGCCACATCCCCAGCCCTATTTTGTGTTTTACATAGAGACAGGGTCTCACTGAGTTGCTTAGCGCCTCGCCGTTGCTGAGGCTGGCTTTGAACTCGCGATTCTCCTGTCTCAGCCTCCCTGAGTGCTGGGATTACAGGCTTGCGCCACCACGCCCGGCTCATATTCTTTGTCACTTTCTATTAATGACTGTAACATCTGATGCTACAAATGTGATATGTGAGCAGAAGCTCTGCTAGGTGTGAAGTCCTCCTAGATATCCCCGTCTGTGTTCTTACCAAATGTCATCCGCCCACTGATGATCTCTGGAGACTTCTTCATGTCATTGATAGCAGCAATGGGGAGACCCCAGTTGGCCACTGGGCCCCAGAAGTGCTACAAAACATAAGAGGAGGGGAAGAAGAGAGGGAAGAGTTAGGACAGAGCCATGAAGAGGTGCAATCTCCCTCACTTTAAACAATGTGAACACATGAAAATCAATCCTCAACTTTACATCCTGCAGGTTCACTGGGTTAACTCATGGGTGATTAACACTGAGGTTTGATTGTTCAAATGTGTTCATGTGAGTGGGCAATTCTCATCAAGGAGCCCAACTCCACAAAGGATTTGGTTGTTTACTAAGATCCCTACCAATTTTCAGATTATAACTCAATAATATGATTGTTCCATTTAGAGAATTTAAAAATGAGACCAACTCCTTACATGGCTCACTCTTTTATAATTTAAACCTTGCTAGAACTATTCTCCCTAATCGTTTAAATCTATGAGAATTCCGTTTTGCAAGTTTTCATTAGGATATTAACTCTTAAAGACCCCAAATTAGATACTTTCTGAAGAAAAAAAATTAATAAGGGAAGAAATTGTTTTTCAGCTCTTATGAGCTATTCTAAGATCAGAGATTTACCCCCAGGCACTAAGAAATTAAGATTGGAAAATACTTTTGAAATAGTAGCAAAAACTTAAAGAAATGGACCAACAGATTTTCCTTCATCCCACAATTACTGCCATTCAAGGTTATCAAATTAAGTTGTCCATGTTTAATAGCAACCATGCCCAATTTAATTTCTGAGGCTAAAATTAAAAAAGGCCAGTGGCTTTTGTCCACTAAACTGATACTGTTTTATTCAGAATTTACCAATAGTATCTTAAAATATAAAAGGAGCCACACATTGTTGGTCAAGTGCCCCTTTTGGTTAGTTATCAGAACATGAAATAGTAAAAGAGTTCCTTGCTGGGTGTTTGCCTATAAATACAGATGTGGAATAAGCATCATTAAAATCCAAAAATTCTCTGAGAACTACAAACTAAGGGAAATACAAGAAAAACGACAATACATTTGGTTTGCTATAAAAATATTTTGAAAGTTTAACATGCTTAAAGCCATGAGGTGCATGCTTAAAATAACCATGTTAAAGTTCCTATTCAGCCAGGATGGTAAAGATTTCAGGGTCTAACACACAAGTCATCACCTCTCAAATTAGGTATGGTTGGTTTACAGAATTTTTGAAGTTCTGGAATGGCTAATTAGTCCTCTTGTATTCAAGCTGGATAATATCTGAATAAGATACTCACTGCTGAAGCTCTAATCTCTCGTGTTTCAAGGAGGGAGAGCCACTTTTCTTCCTTCCGCTTTACTCCCACACCTCTGTAAGGATGAGCACTCACTGCTCCCTTACCCCCTTCTTCCCCACTTGCCCATTGTTGGTGCCATTTCATTTTCATGCCACAGTGACTCTCCTTTTCCTCCTTTCTGACCAGGACTTTCACCACTTTCCCTCTTCCTACTGCTCTGCCCTGTGTGGCAGTCTTCCCTTTGTCATGCACAGACGCTGAGGGCTATAATGGAAACTGTAGATGCTGAGGGCTGATCAATGACAGCTTCTCTACCACCAGGTATAAATGTGCCTTCTTGCACAGTAGTAGCAGAAAACAGATCTGAGACCTTAAGTAGTCCTGGAGGCCTTCTGGCTAACTGATCATACTAAAAGTTTAAGTGTGATCAGTGTTAGGTTACTTGAGACAGTTCTGCATGCCAAGAACCATATATACATTTATGACTGTGAGTCATAAGCATGAGTTATACTTAAAATATATTCCTTAAAAACAGCACAAAAGGTAAAAATCATTTTAACACTAATTTCATAAAATACCTAGTCTTAGAAAGTTAATAATGCATACTTTCTATGTAGAACAAAATTCCATTTCTCTCTTCCCTTTTTGGAGATACATATTAATATATGCTGCCAGAAATTCAATTTCTAGAACAAAAAGGAATTTTGTGATTAATATTTAAAAAGAGAAAATTAACACATTTTGGACTAAAAGGGAAAATAGTTTTTACTCCATTATGATTCTTTATTTTGGCTTGTTTCCAACAGAAATAAACAGCACCGTGATCTGCCTCTATGTTTGGAAGTCTAGCCCTGGACACCAGTTCCTGCTGCAGAAAAACCAGCATGTGCTGCTGCTCTTTTCTCTTCTCTCTCCTTTTCCCCTCCTCTCTGCTCTTCCTCACCCCCCTCCCTCCTTCCATCAGCTGCCGGGGCTGGGGAAGCACCTCACACACAGCTCACTGTCTAGCAGGGTGGCTAGGTAGGACACCTTAAGTAAAGGACACTATGTCTGTTGTCCATAACTGTTAATGCAGAAAGTTTGCAAAAGCCTGGAATGGAGGGAAACAATTTCCTTACCGTACTGTTTTGTGAGGAATCATCAAGGTTCAGACAGAAGAGGCATGGAAAAAATAAAAATAAAAAAGATCAGAGGGTCACAAAGAGTTGGTGCTATTAGGTTACATAAACTTCGCACATTTTCAGGTTTTAGTAACAGGACTTTTATGTTAGCAATGCACATTTTCTTTTTCTTTTTTTTCTTTGAGATCAAGTAACAATTCTATAAACAACTTTGACCTATGAAATTATATTTACATTTTATAAAAAATAAGCTTAATCTTTAGAGTGGAACAGCCCAAAATAAATATGATGCAAATCATAAACATAAACCACACATGTAATTTAAAAATTTCTAAAAGCCACATTACAAAAAGTATAAATAAGCTGGGCATGGTGGTGCATGGCTGTTATCCCAGCAACTCGGGAGCTGAGGCAGTAGGATTGCAAGTTTAAAGCCAACCTCAGCAACTTAGTGAGGCCCTAAGCAACTTAGACTTTGTCTCAAAAAATTTTTTTTTAAATAAAAAGTCCTGGGGATGTGGCTCAGTGTTTCAATCCCTGATACCAAAAATAATAAATAAATAAATAAATAAATAAATAAGTAAATAAAAGTACAAATGACAGAAATTAGTTTTATTAATTTGAACACATAATTAATACAATTATGACTTAGATATTTTACATTATTTTTTGTATTAATTCTTTTAAATCTAGTGTGTATTTTATAATCATTAATACATCTCAGTTTGGACTAGCCACATTCCAAGTGCTCAGTGTTAGCCTGTGGCTCGTGACTGTGAAATAGTCCAGCTCAGCCGTAGAAGGGATACACATTTAAAAGCCTCAAGTTGAAGAGAGGAACACCTCTGCAGAATTCTATGAACAATGAGCTTTCAATTTCTACTCACTGTTGCATTATCACCACAATGAAAGCCTCAAGGAGGCTTTTGTATTTTTTTCTGTATGTATTTTTGTTTCTACTGAACTACCAAAAGTAGTGCCTGGTGTTTAAAATATTTGTTGAATGAATGAAGAGTGAAAACATTCAATGATGTTTTCATGGGTGTTAAACTTGATATCTTTTAAAAGTACATCAAAAGTTTTATGGTTGAGCTACTTTTATTTCTAATATGACAACTTCTCTCTTAAGTCTATTTCTCAAAGTTTAGCTATTGAAAGACTTACTGAAATAAGACAATAAAATCCTCAATACATGCATTCACGTCCTAACAGCTCTCCTGGTTGTTTTGATTAAAGGTCACAGAGATTCCAATTTAAAACATGAAAACAATTGTTGAGGGTGCCAATATACTTCAAGTTCCATTAGGAAATGCCTCAATCCATAGAGTGTAATAAATTTTATCACCCAAATTATATTTCACAGCAAGTACAAACTGGGCACAGCACTTTTTGGTTGAGAGGGATCAATGATCTTACCAGATTGGGCAACATAATCTAGATATCACAGTCACCTATAGCACTACTCTCCTTAAAATATCTTTTTTTAAGATCTGAACACAGGCCTTTTCTTTAACTATAAATTAGCAAGGGCACATTTTTTTCCTTATAAAAATATCTTAATAGTAGTACTTAAAATGTAAAGTTCGATTTGGAGATTGCTATAATTTGAATGTGGTTTGTCCCATAAAGGTTTGTGTGCTGGGGGACTGGTCCCCAGTATAGCAGTGCTGAGACGGTGGAATCTTTAAGGGGTAAGGAATAGTCCAAGGTAATTGGATCACTGGAGGCACTGCCCTCAGGAGGAATTAATGCAGTTCTTGTGGAGTGAGTTTTCAAGAGAGTGGGTTATGATAAAGTGAGGTCACTCCACAAGCTTGGACCCCTCTGCATGCTACCAATTCCCTTTCTATTTCTCAGATAAACATTTGTCAAGCCTTATGCTGTCACTAAACAGGTACCAAAGCACAAGGACTAATTTGCCCAAACTCACAAAGCTAGAAAGCAACAGGGATAGCTTCAAAATCATCATCTGGGTATAGCAACACCATCATCACATTCAACAAAATTGTCAAAATTAACACTGAGATCATATTTAAATTTTCCTGTTGATGTAGTTTATTAGCAGAATGCTTGCCTAGCTTGCATGAGACCCTGAGTTTGATCCCCAGTACTACCTCCACCCACTAAACTAAACCAAACTAAACCAGAAAAAGGGTTGGGGTGTAGCTCAGTGGTAGAACACTTGCCTAGCATGTGCAAGGCCCTGGGTTCAATTGTCAGTACTAGGGGAGGGGAGGGGAGCGGAGGAGAGGGAGGGGAGGGGAGGAGAAGGAGGGGGGAAATTTTAATCTTAATCACGAAATGTAACTGAAAGAAGTTTATAATCTATGTGAAACAATAAAAAATTTGCTTAAAAACTCAACTGTTCTGTGATTTAAATAAATTTTCAAATTCTAGAAGAGCTTTAGTTTAGAAAAATCTCTATAGCCCGCCAGTAGACTGTAAGAACAGTACAGATCTGTAGTTGGTATGGGATACATAGCATGTGTAAGTTATTCATGAAGTAGCAGGAAGGAATAGAACCATGTTTTTGGTAGGAGCAAGAGAGTCATAATGAAATTTTCTTCTTTATATGCTTTATTTCCCTTTGCTAAGAGAAAGCAGGGCTATAATCAAGAAGCGTGGAAGAACAAATGGAGATTATTTTCCTTTGATAGGTTCTAGGAAGAAAGTTTTCTCTATCTAGCGGGGAAAGCTAAAATAAAACTTCTGGTCAGTTTTGAAACCTGCCCTCAACCAGTTTGGCAGCCCAGTTGTGAAATCCCACTGCAGACAAGAACGGCAGGGAAGGCAAGGCCACAATCACAGAGCTTTGTACCTCACACTTCAGATTTCAACTTCTCCATGCAATGAACTTTAAAAAATGTTTCTGTTCACAAAAAATAGGATATATTGCCAGGCATGGTGGCCCACGCCTCGGAAAGCTGAGGCAGGAGGATCACGAGTTCAAAGCCAGCCTCAGCAACAATGAGGTGCTAAGCAACTCAGTGAGACCCTGTCTCTACATAAAACACAAAATAGGGCTGGGGATGTGGCTCAGTGGTCTAGTGCCCCTGAGTCCAATCCCTGGTAAAAACAAAACAAAACAAAAAAAACAAAACAGAACAAAACACACACAAAAACCCTCAAAAAACAAGGATATATTAAAATGTATAATAATTTGGAATTTCCAAGTATTTTCATATCCCTTAATCAACTAAATTTTCTTGATAACCCACCAAGATAGAACATTATCTTGAAGCCCATTTTATGGGCAACTAAAGTCCATCAGGATTGACTTGCTTGCAATCTCTTTACTAGGAAATCATCCTTCTGAATTCTAGTCTGGTGCCCTACTGGCAGCACTTCCCTGGGCACTGCAATTCTTTTCTTCTCCTTATTAGTCAAACTGTAATTTAACTAAAGTAATACTGCAGAGCCTACAAAAGTATTAAAGCTGCATGAGGTTAGTTTTAGAAGAAAAAGATTAGACAATATATCAAAGATTCTACTGAAAAACCTGGCTTTTGGAAACTCATCCAGTGGAAGGAAATATAAGTTGAGAAAAGCAGGGCTAACTCTCCTACTTGAAAATACATTCAGCACATTCTTCCTATGTAACAGATCAGCTAGATAATCATCAATGTTTTTTTATACAGTTAAGGTGTAGTAATTTTATTCTTAGTTATACAATATAGTTATCCCTTAGCTGTACTTATCAGGAAGGCTCATTATATAAACAGGAAACATTAATAAAAAGTAAGAATGTAACATTAAAAGTCAATAAAGAAACATAACTGCAAGGACTAACAACTTGTCTTGGAATCACTACTTTTCTCAAAATGTCCCCCATACATTACTGTGATAAATTGCTGTGCTCCACAGTACTAAACATCTATTTTAATTTACCATAGTCCTATTTAAGCATAGATAGTTTTATTTTAGAGTCAGGAGAGAAGCTTCTACTTCCAAGTTTACCACATGGCATACTGAACAACTTTTCTTATCCACTGCTTTGTAAAATTGTAAGTAAAAATATTGGTAATAAAGTTCAGGATTTAGAAAACTAATCCTTTTTATTACTAAAATCAAGTTGCCTTTATACAAAACTCTTTAGATGGTTATAACAGGGCATATGTCTCCAAAGCTTACATTAATTTACTTCTTAACCAAACTACTAAGTATTGAAAAAGGAAAAAAAAAATGCCCACACTTTTCTAGGTTTTAAAAACCACATGCAAACAAACTAAAATTGCACTCCTAAATCATTTGAGATTGTTGCAAAGCTATGTTAGACACTCTGAAACAAAGCAGGCCCCTCAAGATTGGAAGTAAAAAATCATACTAGATGCATTTCAAGTCTTTTAGGGGAATGTGGGTGCTTTGTACAGGGAGGCCGGGTCCCGAGGACGCTGCGGAGCGGGCAAACGTGAGCGGCTGGCACAGGCCCCGCAGCCCAACAGGGAAAGCCGAGGCCGACCGCGGCGCTGCACGCCGGCCTTCCGCCCAGGGCAGCTCATCCCCCACCGCCGAGCGCTGCCCCGCTGCACCTGGCGGCCGCCATCCTCCTGCCCGCACCTGCGCGGGGGACCCGGGAGGAAGTCCCTGTCGCCCAGCTGGGGGAGCACCCGCACTGTCCTGGGAAGGACGTCGCACTACTGTCACCGCCCGGGAAGGGCGTCCCCTCTGCCACCCGCCCGGGAAGGGTGTCCCCTCTGCCACTCGCTTGGGAAGGGCGTCCCCTCTGCCATCCGCTCGGGAGGGGCGTCCGGTGTCACCGCCAGGGAAGGGTGTCCCCTGTCACCCACTCGAGAGGGTCGTCCAGTGTCACCGCCCGGGAAGGGCGTCCCCTCTGCCATCCGCTCGGGAGGGGCGTCCCGGTCACCGCCCGGAAAAGGTGCTCCCTCTGTCACCGGCTCGGGAGGGGCGCCCCGGTGTCACTGCCCGGGAAGGGTGTCCCCTCTGTCACCCGCTCGGGAGGGGCGTCCGGTGTCACCGCCCGGGAAGGGTGACCCTCTGTCACCCGCTCGGGAAGGGCGTCCAGTGTCACCGCCCGGGAAGGGTGTCCCCTCTGTCACCCGCTCGGGAGGGGCGTCCGGTGTCACCGCCCGGGAAAGGTGCCCCCGTCCCCCCGTGGGGCGCCGTCCGCACCGCGCGCGGGGCAGCCTGGCCACCGCTGGGGCCGCAGCGCCGGGGGCCGCGTCCCGCGGCGGCGCCTCACCTCATGAGGTAGTCCCGGAAGTCCTTGCTGCGGACGTAGTCCGCCGCTTTCCGCACCAGCGCGCCCGCCATGGTCGTACCGGCACCTCGCGCCTCCGCGGTCGCCGAGCTCCCGGCCGCTCAATGTCACTCCCGCCTACCCGCTGCAGCCCTCGGCGCGCTCGCACCCGCCGGCACCTCACGACACTCCGGCGCGCCTTACGGCGGCGCCGCACCGCCTGGCTTTCGGCCTATGGGAGCGCGCAGGGCCAGAGGCGGCGGCGCGGATTGGCTGACGCGAGCGGCACACCCCCTGCCCGCCCCGCGACACGGGGAGGCGGAGCCGGGCCTGCGGCGGTGAGACGGCAGCTGGCGGGGCTGGCTGGCTGCTGCCCTGTGGGGCGCTGGGCGCGGAGCCGCGGGCTGTGGGCGCGACTGGACGCCCAGGGCAGGTGCCTTCGCCGTACCTCTGCAAGGGCACCTTGGCGGGGCTGCAGGCCCAGCCTGCGCGCTTGAGCCCGGGCGCCCCGGGTCTGGGGTGCGTTGGCTCGGCAGCGCTGGTGAGACCCGGCCCAAGACCGCGGTGGCACCCGGCTTGGGAGGGGGTCCCCCGGTGCCCGACGGGAGCGCATTTAAAAGTAGCGCAAAACCTTAGTCTAGAGGAAATGCAGCTGCCCCCGCATATCGGGTATATTAAGTCCTGCCGGTGTGCGCATTGAAAGGAGGACACTCGTCTAGGAACTTGAACGTATCGGCGCTCAGAGAGCCAGGTCCCCGCTTTCAGCCTGCCTAGCAATTTGATCCAGAGAACATTACAGGCCCTTGAAGGATTTACTGTTCTTCCCTGCCAACCATAGAGAAAAGACTCCATGGAATTCCCCCTTTCTAGGTTCAGGCTTTCAGGCTGCTCAAACGAACACTCGTCTTCCATTTAAGAGAAGACGAGGAACATGCCTACACATCGCCGAACTTAACCTAAGTCAGAGTGTCTGTCCATGAGACTCATTTAAATCCTAGAGAGAATCTTTTACAAGCTATGCTGTCTCAAGGACCATTCCCTCCCTGTGCTTCCCCTCCCCTTAGAAAAGAGGTATAATATCTTTCTGAATAATGTTAGGTGGGCCAGAATCACACTCCTCTGACTTGCCTTTTGCACTTTAGTAAATTTGTACACCTTTTCTCTTATTTAACGTTAAGTTTGTTTCAGCAAACCTTTACAGGGTGGAGAGAAAATTTCCCTTCCTCCTTACAAAAGCAAAACTTTCAGATTATGCACCAAAGAAAGGAAAATATTGAAGTCTTGTTTTTCAGTTTTCCATCATGTTTGGTTTTGGTTTTTTTATTTTGATGTAGACAACTTAGCATTTAAAATGTCTCTGGTGAATAGATACTGTCTAATGTTGCTGGGAGAAATGTAAATAGAATATAAAACAAACAATTCTTGAATGTATTAGAATATAAAACAAGCAGTTCGTTGAATTATGAACATTACTGGACATGCCCTATGACCCAACAAGTCCATTTCTAGAGATATCATAGGACAGACAAGCAAGTTTGTGCAATTTCACATGTATAGCATTATTCTTAGTATGGAAGGTTTGGAAACAATTTACATATCCATACATAGGAAGAGTTAGATACAGCATGGTGAATCCATTCAGTGGATTACTATACAGTAGTCAAGACAGTAAGGGGTTCTTTATCTGTTGATGTTAAACATCTTTAAGATTTATTTGCAAAGTGCAGAATATTGTGTAAACTATGCTACTCTTTGTACACTGGAAAAAAGTGTATACATGTGTATTTGCAAAGATGCCAAAAAAGTGTTAGCAGTAGCCCCCTAAGGTGGCTAAGCGGACAAGTGATGGAGGGAAACTAACTTTCACTGTGTACACTCTTTTGTTCCTTTTGGAGTTTGTAAAATAAGCAGATGCTATCTGTGTTAGCTTTTCATTACTACAATAGATAACTAAGATATATCAACTTATAAACAAAAAAGGCTTATTTTGGCTTATAATTTTGGAGACTCTAGTGCATGAATGGTTGGCCCCGTTGCTTTTGAGCCTGTGGTGAGGCATTATGTCATGGCAAGAGCATGTGGCAGAGCAAAACCACTAACCTCATAGGAAAGAAGCCAAAGCCAGAGGAAGAGAAAGGGACTGGGGTCTCAATAGCCCTTTCAAGAGCACAGTCCTAAGGACCTGATGCCCAACGAGCTCCCACCCCTTAAAGGTTCCACCACCTCCCAGCTATGTCAGACTAGGGATTATGCCTTAGTCACATGGGCTTTAAGGGACTTTTAACTCAGCAGTATCTATTCAAAATAACATTAAAGTAGCAGAGTAAATGCTCTTGAGAGTTAAAATAGCTAGGCTTTGAATGAATTGGGTTCATTTTCTATTAGAATCAGTGAGGTCTGTGGGTCATACCTGCTTTATGAAAGTGAATCTTGATGCACAATATTGCAATCCCATACGCACCAGGAAGCTCTTCCCACCCCATAGCCCCATGATGGGGTTCGGAATATCCCATGGTGGAGAAGCAAAGAAAGCGTGGTTGCTGATGTTACTATGCAGAGCTGCCTTTCCTTCACCAGGAGGTGCTCTGTTACTTCTCACCTGGACCCAGGTGACATCAGGAAACTGAGGGAGACTCTTGAACTACTGCCACAAGATCAGCCCAAGGAGAGGACTCCTGTGTGAGAAGGGCCTCCTAGCTGCTCAGTCTTATCCCCTAATATTTTTCTTTTCCCCATGAGCAGGGATTATGAAGCTTGAGCTGTGGGAAGCACCCTGTGCAGAGTGCTAGATGCCACCTCAGACTGAGGAGGTGTGGCCTGGGCTCCATGGCTGTTTGGAGACGCCATGGCTGCTGCCTGGTTGAGCACTGGGAAGAGTGCTCCTGAGGCCACCAGGGGGCTAGCTAGCGTCAGGAGACGTGGCTTCCCACCCAGGCCTACACTAGACCTTGGAGCATTCTCTTAGTTCCCATCCATAGGGGTATGAGATGGAGAGTGTAAGTAAGGAAATAGATTCAGGGAATACTGTGCTGCTTATGGAGCTGACCTGGGAGCAGAACCCAGCTCTCTTCCACTCTGAAAGCCATCCCATCCCCTGTCTGCTGCCACAAAGAGTTCTTCCATGTCAACATGTATCTGCCTCTCCAGGCACAAAGCAGGCAGTGTAGTCTAAAGTCTAAGACAACAGCACCCAGCCCAGGTGATTTTGCAAAGGTTCAGAAAAATCAGCTCCACGTGGCTCACCTGTGCTTGGCCAGTGTGTGGAAGGCCCAAAGGCAAACATAGCCAGCCACTTAGAATCCCAGTGTGACAAGGTGAGCCAGAACCTCGCCTGCCCATTGCCGTTCAGAAAGGACAGTCACAGAATTTGGTGCCCCAGAGCTTCCCTGCTGACTGTGTCAAGGACGGGATCTGAGGGCTTGGATTTCTCTGGGCAGAGGCTGGAAGGACGCTGGCTTTTCCTTTACAGAGCATTAGCCAGGAGAGCCTCACGCAGGCACGGTGCATGTACTGTGACGTGTGGGGACAGGTTTGTGCTATGGGAGGGGGTGGGTGCCTTTCTCTGGACCCACTCAGAGTCTCTTCTGTCACAAAGGAGTCTCCATCCTTCCAGACCCCCAGAGCCTTTTGTGATACCCCGTAGTAGTGCCTGATGCCAGCTTTCATCTTTGTGCTCTAGGGTGGTAAACTTCCTATCATCTGAAGCACTTTTATTCCTTTTAGAAATGAAGGAAAATGGTTTTCTTAGAAGTATTTCTCTTCCTTTCATAGCTAGCTCAAGGAAAAATATCTATTTTATGTGTTCAACCACTAAGATTAATGTTTCCATTTTTTCCAAGAGCAGAATGTATGCTTAACTAATTTGACTATACAATTAAAACAGTGTTGTTAAATGTATTTTTTATATGATGTTCATTGGTCAGATCAGGGTAATTGGCATATCTGTCACCTCAAATATTTATAGTTCTATTGTGCTGAAAACTGAAACAGTTTTGTCGTTAAAAACTGTTTTAGTCATGTGCTTATGATAGATTTTTTATGTTATCTATATGACCTATTTTTATAATGGTCCAACTAGCTTTGATTCATTCACTTCCATCTCAACATATTGGGGTTTTTGTTTTGTTTTGTTTTGTATTATTTTGTTTTGTTTTGGTACCAGGGATTGAACCCAGGAAATTTAACTACTGAACCATATCCCCAGCCCTTTTTATATTTTTATATTTTATTTGAGACATGGCCTTGCTAAGTTGCTGAGGTTGGCTTTGAACTCGCCATTCTCCTGCCTCAGCCTCCTGAGCTGCTGGGATTACGCGTGTGTGCCAGCACACCCTGCTCAACGTGTTCTGGGGTTCTGCTTTCCCGGTAGCCCCATGCCCTTCAGTCAGGGCGATTAGCTTTAAGCACATGTACTTCCCTTCTTTCTCCCCTTGATCTCAAGGTTCCTGACAGCATCACATGTTAGAAGAAAACTTCCACCTGCAGCACACTAACTTCATTTTCTTTCAGAACAGGGAAGGAGGGGAGCCCAGTGGTTCTGAGTGTGAGGCTGAACACTGCACTCCACGGGCCGGTCCCGTTGCCTTGTTTTGCTCATCTGCAGTGGAGGAGACTGAGGGCCTGCCCGGCCCTGCAGCGGTGGCTAGGACAGGCCACTTTCCCGCAGTGTGCAGCGGACCAGCACGCGGCCTCCCAACCCTGCTGCCTTGTGTGCGTCTTGCCCGAGACCCACCCCCGTTGGCAGCAGTGCCGGCACACATTAATGTGATGGGTATATAATTGAAAGACCGTAGTGAATGAGTAACCTAAGAAACCAGTGACACCTAGATTCAGAAGCCAGTGTAGGTTTTAAGTATGAATGTGGGCCGGGAGCAGCTCAGGGCGGAGCGCTTGCCCGCGCGCACAGGCCCTGGTTCCATCCTCAGCACCTCAAACAAGATGAGAATCGGATGTGTGGGAGTCATTCTGGTGGACCCTCTGTGCTGGATGAGCCCCTTCAGATGAGCAGTGTTCCCCTTCTCCACCCTCCTTTGAATAAAAATTATGGAACACCCTGTGAATTTGCATGTCATCCTTGCACAGGGGCCATGTTAATCTTCTCTAGATCTTTCCAATTTTAGTATACATTGCTCAGTTTTAAAAAATGATAGGAGGCCATTGTTCCAGACTAAGTGCCTGCCCTGGACCCCAACAGACCAGGCTAAAAATCAAAGTGGAGTCACTCACTCTGATTCCAAGTCACCAAGCTGAAACTAGCCTGTTTATGGGGCCTTCTGAGAAACCACACTAGGACAGTTAACAGCCAAACAGGCAACGCTAGCTAGCACGGTGATGAAATCAATCCTTGAAAAAGGAGCAACTTGAAATAACCTGATGCTAACTGATCAGGCTTTTCCTATTGCTTTGTCTTCCTACCTTATGAGGGAAGAGATTTGAAATAACCCATCTGCTTTCCTTTGTTCTGCTCGTTCAGCTCTTTTCTCTCTGTGAAGTTGGCCTCTTTTCCTGGGCTGATCAGAACATCTAATTCTAGTTTATGGGATGAAGTGTTACCTGGTTCTAAAATTGAAAATGAAGCCAATTAAGATTGTCAAGCTGAATTGTGGGATTCTGTTCTTTAACAATGTGCTGCCTTCCATCCTCACCCTAGATGCTGGTTCTCATGTGTGGACCAACAAGCCTCAAGAAGTGGTTTCACTGCAGGGAAACAGCACACTTAGCGCTCAGTAGCTTGCTCATGAAAAGATGGTGGAGGGATAAGGGGAGTAGAAACCCCAGGAGTTCACAGTCCCTGTGGAAGTGAGAGACAGACAATAGTTAAAAGTTCTCCCATGGAAAGGCGGGAGGGAGCCGGATCACACAGGCATGAAACAGTCACCCATAGTCACAGGGAATCTGCTGAACACCATTGGCAAACACTGGCAGCTTCCCCAACCCTGCATTCTCAGGAGTTTATGGGGGGTGATGTTCTTAATCAAATATACTCAGGACACTTATTGAACTGGATGTCTGGTTATTCGCTCCTGCAGTTCCTCTGGAGTCTTCAAGCCTGAGTGAGCTGCAATTCTGCAGGACAGGCCACACCCGAGCACTCCCCAGGTCCCTTGTGGAACCCTGCAGGGAGCATCTTGAGGTTGGAGCCAGTGGCCTGACACCTTGAACCTTCTGGTTGGGGGTGCCCTTTGGGGACTCAGCTGCATAGGCTGAAGGAGCCCTGCATTTTGTACTCGCTGCATCTGGCCGGTCACTGAGACCCCCTGGGTCCCACTTCCCAATCTACATGGAAACAATACCACATCCTGTGTCATTCAGCTTCTGTGAGAACTGAAAGGAAGAACATCTGTAGCTCAATGGTGGAGCCTGTGCTTCACGTGCATGGGGCTCTGGGGAGAAAGAGAAGAAAAAAGAAAAAAGGGAAAGGAAGGATTTCTGTACTCATGCAAGGCCGGGTGCCGCCATGGCGCACTCCAGAATGTCTCTTTTCACCTCCTTCTACCTCAAGGAGCCTCAGTGGCCATCCAACCTGCTGTCCTTCCTCTTGGACTCCTCAGCAGAAGGTGGCTATGTAGTCAGGGAGAGGTCTAAAGGTGTGCTCCCTTGGATCCTCAGAGCACAAGCTCTTCCCTAGAGGGCAAAGGCTGAGCGAGTTCTGAGCCTCCTGAGTTCTGACCCTGGAGAAGGTCGAGGGTGTCACCCCTGCCTCTGGGTCCTCATTTGTACTTCTCAAGCACAGCCTTTGAGTCTGTGCAGGATGAAAACTAGGACGGGGAGGTGACAGCAGCAGTGACTCATATCTCCGCTCACCAGCCTTTGTCCTGGGAGCTCCCTGAGAGTCCAGGCTCCTGCTGGGCAGACGGGAGCACAGGGCCTGCAGCTGTGGGGTGCAGGGGTCTGCTCTTCACAATGACAGGCATTCTATCCAAGACTGTGGGGCTGTGTCAGTAGAACAGGAAGCTATCCCTAAGGGGTGCCCTCTGGCCACACACAGGAGAATTCGAGTATCGAGAAGAATAACTTCACTACTAATGACTGAAACACTGACTTAGACAATTCTGCGTATTTGTGATCCTCAAGGGAGAACAAAAAGCTAGAATGGAAGACCACAGAATGGGAGAAAAATTCTGCAAATCATCTATCTGATAAGGATCTTGTATCTAAATATACAAGGAACCCTTTACAATAAAAAAAGCTCAAATAGTGAACAAATAATCTGAATATTTATCCAAAGAAGACACCCACAAGGCCAACAGACCCAGGAAAAGATGCTCAGTGCCGTTAGCCGCCAGGGAAATGCCAACCCAAACTACACGGTGCCCCTTCACTCCATCAGAGTGGCGGCCATCCAGAGGATGGAGCCAATAGGTGCTGTGAGGACGGGGAGGGTAGGAGCTGCTGGTGGCAGAGAGGATCCTCAGTAGCGCAAAGCAGTGCAGCCATTCTTCAAAGCAGCAAACTCAGAGGTACACAACTCACCCATTCTGCTTTCTCTTGGTGTGTACTCCAGAGAAATGCAGATGTATGTCCACACAGAGACTTGTGTGTGAACGCACAGAGCAGCATCGTGAGTAATAGCCCCAAGGTGAAAACGATGCAAACACTGAATCACTGACGAATCAATAAAGTACAGAAAGCCCATCCAAGGGAGTGTTATTTAGTCATAAAAAGAAACGAGGTGTGAATTTGAGCTACAAAGTAACTCTATGTTGAGTGAAAGAAGCCAGACACAAAGAACTGCAGCTGACACAAGCTATTTATGTGAGAAACCCAGGACAGGCAAATGCAGAGACCGGAAATAGGCTGGTGGTTGCCAGGGGCTGGGATGGTGGGGAAGTAGGCAGGAACTGCTAGTGGGATGTGCTTTCCTTGGGGGTAGAGAAAATGGTCTAACACTGATCGTAGTGATGGCTACACAGCCCTGAATATGCTAGAAACCACTGAATTTTACACTTAAGTTGAATTGTATGGCATTCACATTATATCTCAGTAAGTTTATCTTTTAAAACTCGACAGTATAAAAAAAGAAAGTAATAATCCAACAATTTAAAACAGCAGAACCAAAACAGAACAAGATGACCCCAGCAGAACCAGAATCAGGGCTCATCGGAATCCGCATGCCACCTCTTCCGGTAACGGGAGGGAGGCCTCTTACTGCAGGAGCTGCTTCCCAGGTGCTTGTGGCGGAGGGAAGCTCTTCTCACAGAATGAGAGAACAGGAGAAAGAAAAGAACACCGTCTGTGGATCTGAAGTTACCGATTCAGACAAAACCATCAGGGAGGCCACAACCCTGCCGTCAGGTGAGTGGGGATAGGACAGGGCAGCAGAGCACAGGGGAAAATGCAGGCACTCCGGAAGGTTCCAGCTGAAGTTGCTGGGCACCTCTCACGGCGCAGTGGGGGGCACACGCTCTGGGTGCCTCCTGAGCAATGCAGGATTGGTCAATGGCCTCATGGGATGCACTGCATCCAGCCAGAATCAAGAGCCTGAATCCCATCAAACCTTTAGCTCTGTCCTCCAGCTTATAGGAAATCAGTAAGAAGCAAGAGAAAACAGCTGAAGCAGACAACGGGGAGGTGCTCGAACTTTCCCAGTAAGTAGAACATTTAGCAAGATGACTGAGCCCCTCTCCACTCATCACTGGTCAGTGCTGTCTTTTGGGGTGCACAGCTGCGAACCTTTGCGCCCCATCCTAAGGCTCGTGGCTGGTTGACACTCCTATAAAAAAAAAGCCAGGTGGGCACAAGAAGCTTGTGTAACTAAGCTGCTCATGGCATGGGAGCCTTTTGAAAGGAAAACCCCAGACTCAGGGAAAACTGTTTTTTGTTTTTTTTTTTATGTTCAGGGTCAATGGGGAATGGACAGCTAGGCAGGAATGCGATTGGACATACGGGTATGAGCTGATGGAAATGGGCTGATGGAGACCCAGCAAGGCCTGCTGGTCAGTCCCTGGGGCCACTCCAGTGGCAGTCTGTCCTCAGGGCAGGGGCAGGACCCCTCTGGGATGAGCTTGAATGGAGAAGCCAGGGAGTGACCTTGCTCGCTTTTATGCTTACTTTGGGGAGCAGGAGGGGCAGGAGACAGGAGGAGGGGAGAAGGTCAGAGAACACTTGCTCCTGAGGTTTCTGGTGCCTTCGGAGTGGTGTACTCAGCCCACCAGCGTGCTGGATTTTGGAGTATTGCTCTGAGTCCCAACAGGCCAATAAAAATGTAACAGGCTGTTTTAGTCAGCCTTTTTGCTGCTGTGACTAAAAGATCTTACCAGAAGAATTTTAAAGGAGGAAAAGTTTATTAGAGGGCTCATGGCTTCAGAGGTCTTAGTCCGTAGAAGGCCAGCAACCTTCCTCAGGGCTTGAGGTGAGGCAGATCATCATGGAAGAAGAGTGCGGCAGAAGGAATCAGCTCACATAAGATCAGAAAGCAGAGAGACACTCCACTCTCCAGACAAAATATACACCCAAAGCCACGCCCAGTGCCCACCTCCTGCAGCCACACCCACCACTCCAGTTACCACTCAGTTAATCCCTTTCAGGGGATTAATTCACTGACTGGGTTAAGACTCTCACAAACCAATCATTTCTCCTCTGAACCTTCTTGCATTGTCTTACATGTGAGCTTTTGGGGAACACCTCACACCCAAACCACAACACAAAGCCACATTACAGCTGTAAGTTTTCAGTAGCCACGTTTAAAAGGTAAAAAGTGGGACTCGGGGTGTAGCTCAGTTGTTGAGTGTGTGCTTAGCCTGCATGAGGCCCTGGGTTCCACCTCTCTCTCTCTCTCTCTCTCTCTATCTCTCTCTCTCACACACACACACACACACACACACACAGAGGCTACACTAAAAGTTAAAAAAAGAACAATAAAAACCCAGGTGGAGTTAATTTTATTAACATTCTATTTAACCTGATATGTTAAAAATACCTTTCCAACATATAACCAATGTGAAAATTATTATTGAAATATTTTATTCTCCTCTTTTCATACCAAGTTTTCAGAATCTAGCGTATTTTTTACATATGTGACCCATTTCTATTTAGATGGTTAATTTTTATCATGTATTTGAATTTCATGAAATTTATAGTCTTAAAAATATATTCAGGGGCTGGGATTGTGGCTCAGTGGTACAGTGTGTGCCTCATATGCATGAGGCACTGGGTTCTATCTTCAGCACCACATAAAAATAAATAAACAGAATAGTAGATGTTAAAAAATATATATACTCACCCACATTGTTCCAAATATACTAAAAAGTTTTCCAAAAATAAATTGAGTAGCAAATAATCATTTTCCTTTAACATTTGCATTCATGTTGACAAAACAAGTTCATCTTTGTTTAGGAGAATTGGTTTACTTTGAAGCAAATGCTTTTCCATTTCAAAATTACATCACTTCAGGTTAAACAATCTCACTTACTCTTGTTTCAACTCAGTTGTATTACATCAACATCAAAGGTTATTGCATAAATTGAAAAGCAACTCTTTGATTTGGGGGAGTGTTTTTGTGGCCACTCTGTAGAATGCTGTTTTCTACAATTAAACCCTTCATCCTGTATATTTGCATTAGAAAAATATGTGAAATCATTATTGTGAAATGTATTCTGAAATTTGTTTTAGTTAGCTTTTTGCATTGCTATGACCAAAAGACCTAAGGAGAAATATTAGAGGAGGAAAAGTCTATTTTAGTTCATAGTTTCAGAGGTTCAGTCCATGGTTGGCCAACCGCCTTGCTCTCAGCTCTAGGTGAGGCAGAACATCCTGGCTGAAGGGCAGGCAGAGGAAAGCAGCTCAGGACATGACAGCCAGGCAGTAGAGAAAGAGCTCAATCACCAGGGACAAAATGCAAACCCAAAGGCACACCCCAGTGACCCACCTCCTGCAGCCACACCCCTCCTGCCTCCAGTCACCGCCCGGTTAATCCGTGCCAGTGGGTCAATCCACGGATCAGGTTATACCTCTAACAATCCCATCATTTCACCTCTGAAAGCCCCACTCTGGCTCACACATGAGCTTTTGGGGGACACCTCACACCTAAACCCTAATGATTTCCAAGACATCCATACACCAAGAGGTCACAGATGAGTCCTCAATGATAGTTCTAAGTCCAGGTGTAGGTCTCTCCTGTGCAGTGTCTCAGCCTCTGTAACTTGATTGCTGAATATTTGGCCAACATTGTATTTGCAAAATTCTAGAGCTGGAGTTAGAGTAGAAGAACTTTCCGTAGAGCTCTTTCACAACCCTGTCAACGAGCATTGCAGCAGCGTGTTTCCCCCAGTTCCTGGCCTGATGATGGCCTTGGTGTTTGCGCGCGCACGCGCACACACACACACACACACACCCACACACACCCCGAGATGATGCACGAAGGATCGCGCCACTCCTCAGCGCCTGCTTCAGAGGCAGAATACAGCACTCTCACACGTGTCCTGGGAAGGGGGGGACGAAGCAACAAGGGGTCAGCAGTGTCCTGTTCAAAACTCCTCAAGTCTAGGTTTGGGGCAGCGAAGCTGGGTCACCTCTTGTGGTAGAATGTAGTTTTCCCACCTCCAGCTGGCTTTCTGGAAGGTTCAGGGCACCCGCCATGGGTGCGTCTGGGAGGCTGTACCCTGGCAGCACTTTCCACACTGGGAAGCCCGCCGCACACCTGCTGTGTGGCTCGTCCAGCTGCTTCCTTCACTTCAGCTCCTCTTCCAGTGGGGGTTGCTGAGGTGTGCTTCAGATCGGCGCACGCAAAAGGACGCTTCAAGAAGTGGACACACTCAAAATCACAGACATGGGAAGGAGAGAGGTGGTTGCCCAGGGCTGGGGAAGGGGAGAATTAGAATCAGTGCTTAATGGGAGTTGCGGTTGGCAAGAGGAGGAAGTCCTAGAGATCTGTTACACAGCAATGTGAGTGTATTCCGAGCTACTGAACTGTACACTTAAAAATGGTTAAGGTGGGGGCTGGGTTGTGGCTCAGTGGTGGAGCGCTTGCCTCGCATGCGTGAGGCCCTGGGTTCGATCCTCAGCACCACATAAAAATAAATCAATAAAGATGTTGTGTCCACCTACAACTAAAAAATATTAAAAAAAAAATGGTTAAGGTGGTAAATTTAACAGTATGCATTTATAACCACAATCTCAAAAATTTAAAAGGAACCTATTAGGTATAACTATCATGCACTAATAAATAAGAAAATTTAAAACAGTCTTGGAGAAAAAAAGGGCAGTCTGTAAACGTGCACTATCCTGAATACATACTGGGCTTAGCGTGACCACCAGGACCTGGGCTTCCTCTGCTGTGAGTTGCAGCCCCGGCCTGCTTTTCCACAGGCAAGCCAGGTTCTGGTTTCCTTGGACATTCCATTAAGTTTCTTCTAGGTCACGGCAACTGTGTCACCTTCTTTCTCAGTTTTTCCTACATAGCTGTTAGCTTGCCACTGTCCTCCAGCAGTACGAAGCCAGTGGGGCTGGAGCTGGGGTGCTGAGGGCTTTGTCTAGGATGTGAGAAAGGAGGCTACAATCACCCAGTGGCCTGAGTGTGATAAAGGGGAAACCTAGAATGGGCAGTGGTCGTGGCCTGCTGGAGCAAGTGCCCAGTGGTACAGTACTGTCCCAGGGGTCAGTTGGGAGCACTCAGGTGTGGAATGTCAGCAGCCCATTTCTTCAGAAATCTCTCACAGACAACAGGTTAAAGTTTGCCAGGGCAGGCCTGTTTACTTGACCTCAAGCACACCTCCACGTGGACCACTGGAATGTGCTCCAGCAGCGTATCTGGAAGCTAATATTTGGTGTGTGCTGCTCTGTCACCCTGTGAGAGGCAGCTTTTCAGAATATTGTGTCCATCAGGCAAAACTGGTGTCCTTGGGTTGTGTCCCTGAAGGGGAGGCTGGCTGGATGGCAGAATCACTACAACGTCACATGGAGGGAGAGAGGAGCCTGTATGGGCCGCACTGCCCCATGCGCTTGGTGTCTCCTGAGCCCCTGCAGCTTCAGGGGAAGAAGTCACCCTCACCTCATGTCACACTTCACTGAAGATGCTATTCCACCGTCACAGCGCAGAATTGCCAGAGCTGGAAATCTAACCCTGACTTCCACCTGCCCTGCCATGTGCATCTCCTACCCTCAGGCACTGCCAGCACCATGTGCCAAAATAAAGTTTTCCAGTGACTTGTTTTGAGGGGTGAGCGGGAGGAAGGGGAGTTCTTTGTAATTGTCAGCCCTAGCTGGGCTCTGGCATGGCTGGTGGCCTGGTCTGTGGTCGCTAGGTGCCTATCCAGTGCCAGGTGGTGCTCTGGGTCAGGTAAACCCAGCTGGGCAGGGTTCTGCTGTGTTCACATTCCCACAGGAGAAACTGGTTGAGAGAGAGGGAGTAAGTTGATTCAATGTTGTGCTAGTGCAGGAGGGAGGCCAAGTAAGGAGGCAGAGCGAGCTTGCCTGCCTCGTGGACAGGAAAATCAGGAAACTGGCAGCAGGTGAGCCCCAGATCCTGAGTGAGCCTCCCTCCAGGGCTGGGAGGGGTCCGCTGCAGAGACTGGAGCAGGCAGGGCCCCGGGTTAAGGGGCAGCAAGGAGATTGGTGGAGGGATCAAGTTAGCGCTGCAGCGAGAAAAGGAGCAGAATGAGCTTGGAGCAGGCCTGTCACCTAAGGGACAAAGGTGCGCAGAGCATCTGCCTGGATGGCCATGCTGGAGGCCACAGCCAGTTCCCAAACAGGTGCCCTCACTGGCAGGTCTGAGGTTTCGAGAAAGCAAACCTTTCAGCAAATAACTTTTCTTTTTGAGAAATTACTTCTAGATTTCTCCTGGGTCTTGGAAGACTCTGAGAACCTGGCTATGGGACCCCAAATAATTTGTCAATTTACAAAACAGTGTGATCATCTAGCCAAGGAGCTGGGTGTGCCCAGTAGGGGGCTCAGAGAGTGCCAGTGGATATCTGAGACATTGCTGGGTGGGTTCCTGAGCACAGGTGCACAGCATGAGCAGGTGGCTCAGGCCAGGACACCCTCCCACTGAACTTTCCCTGAGGCCTCAGGAGGTAGAGGTCCTCTCTGACTAGGGGAGCAAGAGTGAATCCTCAAGCCTGAATCCTCAAGCTTTGCGCAGTGTGCACCCCAAGCCGATGATCTGCCCTCCTGGCTCCCGCTGCACAGCAGGGGTAGGTGGGAGCCCCTCCCCCCAGGACTGCCATGCCCAGTGGTACACGTGGGAGGCTGCCCAGAGGTCCCCAGAGCTGCGGGGAGGCTGGCACAGTGCTGGGCAGGTGAGAGCTGTGTGGTGCAAGGTGTGTGGGGCCCCTAGGCGGGCGCCTTTGGGAATGTTGGTCTGGCCCTGTAGCTTCAGGCCTGGTTTTGTGCTTTCTGAAAGTTCCACAACAGACCCACCAGCATTCTAAATGTGGTTGTGTGGCCATGAAACTAAAATCTCAATTTTAATTTCGAGCAATTTAGATGTAAATAGCTGACAGTGGCTCGTGACTACTGTGTGGACAGTAGACCACCAGAGCCTGAGTGCACAGTGGGGTGTCCCCACAGGGTAACTGAAGGAAAGAAACCCAGAGCGGCCAAGGCCATGGGGCCCCAGGTGACATACCAAGGCCTGACTTCCTCTTGGAGGACAGGAGCTGCTGTGGGTCTTCACACAGTAAGGCGAGGTGGGCACAGCTGCTGACAGCCTGGAGCCATGTTGGGGGACAGGAGGCGACCTGCGGCCTGTGGGCGGGAGAGGGTGGGGACAGGACAGCCAGACCAAGCTCTGTTGGGAGGACACTGCAGGGTTTGATGCTGTGACTTGCTGGGCTGTCGGGGCTTTGGACCTAAGGATCTCTGGACTTGTCACTTGGAAATACCACGGGATCTCCACTAAGCTGGGGAACTGGGAGTTGCGTGTGGGGCCGAGGTGGGGGAGGCGGTAGACTGGGGCTAACAAGTAGCGTGAGGTGCTGGTGGCACCGTGGCAAGGTGCAGCAGTGCCCGCTGGAGGCTCAGGGGAGGTCGGGTGGGGATGGCACCTCACTGAGCCTTAGAGCTCAGAGCAGCACATGGCATTAGGTGTCTTCTCCAGAGAGCTGACTAGCAATCACACAGATGCTTTAGAAAGACAGGCACATGGCCTGAGTGCACGGTGGGGTGTCCCCACAGGGAAAATGAAGGAAACCCAGGCGACCCTAAACTCCTCTTAGGGTCACCTGGGCCTCTGGTCACAAGCACTGCCACAGAACAGCCCTTTTAAAATGGTTTCCTGGAGACCTGTTATATAAAGACTTTGTCTGCTAAGGAAGAACTTCAGTAACATGTGTGCCCTATAAAAGGAGGCAGCTGAAAGAAGACATTTTCAGTCTCTCCTGTGGTGGGATAACCAGTGTTAATATGCTGGGTTCATATGAATGAACCAAACTCAAATAATAATCTTGATGTTTTTCATGTGTGCAGGTTTGTGGTGTGTGGATTTATTAATTATTATTTGTGGTACCAGGGGATTGAACCCACAGGCTCTACCATGGAGCTATATCTACAGTCCTTTTAAAAATTATTTTGGGACAGGGTCTTGCTAAATTGCTCAGGCTGGCCTTGAACTTTTGATCCTCCAGCCTCAGCCTCCCGAGTTGCTGAGGTCGCCTGGCTGGTGTGTGGATTTATGATTCTCTTCCTTTCCCGATATTGACCATCACAGACTCCTTATTCCACTCTGAATCGGGACTGGCCATCCTTGGGCAAGGCTGCCCGAGGAGCCTGAGGCAGGATCCTGGCTGGACTGTCCCTACCAGGACTCTGGGCACCATTCTTGTTCTGATAGGGAGATCAGAGCTGAGGCTGGGCCAGGGCTTTCCAGCCTGCAGGTCTGACCTGGCAAGCACTGGCTCTGAGGACGTAGATTTGTCGCCCTCTAGTGTCATTTTGTAACAACTGCAGGCACACAGAACTTGATATGCCCACACCCCAGGTTGTTTTTGGAAGCAAAAGAGATCAACCTGGCATCAGTGTTCGACAAGGCCACTTGGCCCACCTGAAGACAAGCAAGCCCCGTTGAGAATTTGAATAGCCACGTTCCCGGGGCAGCTGGAGTTCATCTGTCCCTCTCCAGTTCCCCACCTGTGTGGGTTAAAGCACTGTGGACCAGGTGAGGGTGGAGCAGTCAGGCAGGCGAGGGAGCCTCCTCAGGCAGAGGGCGGCTCAATTTGATTCCTGAATACCATCCCCAGCTGTGAGAGCTTGGTTTCTGCTCTTTTTGAACTGAAAGTTCCCACTAATCAAATAATTAGAAGAGGTGGGTGGAAATAGAAGAGCAGCCGTTTACCACCCGTGCCCAGGACTGCAATGGAGGTGCTCTGGACCTTGGAAAGGTGAAACAGTGCAGACACCTCCGTGTTGTCTGGGGCTGTGCCTTGAAGTCCTGCCAATGAATCTCTCTGCAGGAAAACAGGCAGCTTTATGCAGACCAGAATAACTAAGGGAAAAACCATCCTGGCCTCAGCAGTTAGGCTGGGATGGAAAGCAGCTGGGGCCACTCAGCTGCTTTGGGCAGCGGCTCATCCCCAACCCCTCCCAGCTCCAGCTTCTTCCTACCACCTGCCAGGTTTGCACAAGGAACTCAGATGTGATCACAGTCAGTGAGGCATCCGTGGCTTTGCCCGCTGCAGGGATTTAGGGGTGTGGGTGAGGTGTTAAGACCCTCAATTTGTAATCGAGCTTCACAAAGATGACAGAGGCAGAGAGGGAGGAGCATGGCCGCGACGCTGCTGGAAGGCCACTTTAGTCAGATTTCTCTCTGCTGTGACCGAGAGACCTGACAAGAACAACTGTAGAGGAGGAAAAGTTTATTTGGGGGCTCATGGTTTCAGAGGTGTCAGTCCACGGACAGTGGCTCCATTGCCTGGGGCCTGAGGTGAGGCAGGACATCATGGCACAAGAGTGTGGCAGAGGAAAGCAGAGAGAAAGAGAGATTCCCCTTGCCAGATACAAGATATACACCCCAGAAGGCACGCCCCCAATGCCCACCTCCTCCAGCCATGCCCTGCCCGCCTTCAGTTTCCAGTCAGTCAGTCCTGTCAGGGGATTAATCCACTGATTGGTGGATTAATGATCCAGTCCTTCCTCTCTCACTGGGGTACGTGGATGCCAGAGCAGACTGCGTGCAGCATCGGGGGGCTGCGATGGGAGATGCCTCATGGAAGCTCCGAGACCTCTTCTTAATGACAGTCACTCTTTACCCTTTCTTCTCTCTCTGTCCCCCTGTCCAGCAGGCTTCCCAGAATGCAAATGCAAATAGAACCAAGCAGATGAGGCTCCCCCAGGGTGTGGTGGGACCTGAGCTGGAGCTCACCTGGAACTGTGAAGGCCTCTGAGGGCTGGAGGTCCGTCCCAGCCTGCACTGTTCCCCCAACGTTGAGAACCCAGGGACAAAAACTGCACAAAGCTTGTTACTTTGGGTTTCCCTCTGCTTGCCGTCGTACCTAATATTAGCCATAGTACTTTGTAATAAATTCTTGGTTTACTTAACTGGACTGTTAGTTACTTCTGCTGTTCTCAACCAGAGAACCCTGACTGATATAGAACTGATGCTCCACTTATTGGTAGACAACGCTTTCTCCAGGCACGTGGGGAACTGGGAGTGGATCATCGTGTGGCTTTGGGCCAACAGGCAGTGGCAGTCCCACTGATGCTGGGGACGGGCGCTGGCAGCTTGTGGGGTACTCTGCACTCGCCGTGGGCCCACAGGCATCTAGGTGCCAAGGGCAGAGCATTGGCAGATTCCCAGTGGTTGAGAAGAGACGAGGGACATTGAACTTGTAGGACAGAGTGACCGCTCCAGGATAATGTGCAACTTTTAAAAGTAAGAAAATAATAACTTCAAATACAGAAATTCTCACTTCACAGCACAGATTAAACTCAGAGGCTTGGGGTGACTTTGCTGAAAGAACGTTTCATGGGCTTCAGGAACAAGCCTGAGGCCACTTGAGTGTAACTCGGAGACTGGCTTTGTGGACTTTTGAGTGAGGAGGGAGCACACGCCCAGCGTGGCTAAGTGCTGTCCGGGAAAGCGAGGGCAATCTTGAAAGCATGGGTCCCCACAACCAGCAGGGATCCTCGGTGGTTGGGCCCTTTGAAGTCTGTGTGGCAGATAGCAGTCCCCACAGCCCTCACTGGAATGCTCTGAATACGCGCCTGACTTCAGCACAGCCTAGGGACATGGCACAGAATTGGAGTGGCAAAGAGGAGTCAAGTTACCGGGAACTGCAGGGCTCCTGAAAACAGCCTGCCTCCAGACGCTTGTTATGGTTTCCACGTGAGAGCCAGCGTGTGAACACTCAGAGGTGGAGTGACATGTTCCCAGACGCTTAACCCAAGTGCGTTAGTCCACCTGAATGGGCAGGCCGGGGTGTGGCTGGAGGAGGCGGTCACTGGGCAGGCCTCTGGTGAGTGGAGCACTGAGCTGCTTTCCTCCTTGACACTCTCTGCCATGCTCTGCCTCACCTCTGGCCCACAGCATTGGAGTCGGCCATCTGTGGACTGAGACCTCTGAAACCGTGAGCCCCAAATAAAATTTTCTTCCTCTAAAATTGTTCTTGTCAGGTACTTTGGTCACAGTGATAAACGCTGACCAAAACAGTGCTGGGCCAGGAACAGCGGGTGCTACCTGCTGACCATGCTGCATCTGGCCAGCAGCAGCCGCGTGCCCCAGAAACCCTGGGTTCGCCAAGCAGCCCCGGGGCTCCTGATGGCCACCGTGCTGGCTCATGCAAACACGCTCACAGGCCTGCCAGGGGTGCGGTGCTAAAGGTCCAGAGCCCTCTGGTCTCACGCAGAGGAGGGAGATGGGCGCTGACAGACCCTCACGTACAAGTCCCTGATCGGGCCTCGCAGTTTCTCCTTCCATGGAGGCCTGAGGTGTAAGCTGGAGAATTCCTCTGGCCAGTGTTCCTGGAATAGGCCAGAGATACCCACCGTCAGCCTTTAGCCCTGGGCACCTCTGCTCCCCGTCACCCCAGCCCCGTCCACAGCTCTGCCAGTTCCTCACTCCAGCGTCCTCAAGGGTGCCCCTCCCAGCTGCCCAGACATGGCCCCACTGCAGGGTCACCCCTGCGCATGACAGCTGAAAGATCTGACTCTTGCCACCTTCCATGGGACCCTGGGGCAGCTCCTGCCCCTTAGCAGAAGGCCCTGTGGGCCTGGGCGCGTGCTGGCCTCACCCTGTGCCACCTGTCCTGTTTTGCTTTTCTGCTGGGGATTGAAGCCAGATTCATAAGAGAAAAGCACAGGGTGTGGCGGCGCCCACCTGTGACCTTCCAGGAGGCAGGGCTGGAGTACGGCAAGCCTGGGCAAGTTAGAGGCTCCCTCTCAAAATACAAAAGGGGTGGGGGACCTAGCTCAGTGGGACGGTGCTTGCCTAGCACGTGGCAGGCCTTGGGTTACATCCCCAGGGCCAGCTCCTGTCCCCAGGAGAGAAAAAAACAAAAAGACACACTTGCGGTAAGGTAATGGCGCAACAGAAGCCGCGCCGTCATCTCCCAGGCCTCAGGGATGCTGGCTTGACATTTGCCTCTTCATTGGGGACAGCAATGACAGTACTGTGCCACCATGGCATGAGGAGCAAATCCGCAGGGTCTCTTGCACTTCTGCAGAGCACAGTGCTTTCTGGACTACCTTCCAGAGGACGCCTCCAGAGCGGACAGAGGGGGAGACAGAGCAGCTTCTCCCTCCCAGGCAAGCCGCAGGCGGGTCTGTGTGCAGCCCTCCACAAACCTTAGGGTCTCCCAAGTTGGGGCCCCCAGCTGTGACACAAATTCAGTGTGTGGCATCTGCCCTGCTCATTTTCCTTCACCCTGAGACTCGGGGCCGAGGGGATCCAGGAGCATCGGGGCCCATGCGGTTTGCTCTGGGTCTGTGGCCAGGAGCTCTGGATCCTCACCCAGCATCCACGAGACTGGTGTGCTAACTTGTTACCTTGTGAGTAGGGCGGAGTCCAGAAACCTCACAGGGCCTACCAGGGACGGCGAAAGCCGGAAGCAGGCCCGAACTGGACTGTGCCCCATGGCAGGCGGAATGGTGTGGCCCATGTCAGTGTCTCACCGGCACACGTCAGGGAAGGGGGCAGGTGGCAGAGGGAATTCAGGCTGCTGACCAGCTGATCTTCAGATAGGGAGCGCGGTGCTGCAGCAGCAGGAGAGGGTCCTCGCCCCAGTCATGCCACTGTGAGGGCAGAGTGTAAATGGCTATGATTCTCAGCTTTCTATGTTGTGCTTTTCTGACCACTTTCTTTGTCTCTTTTTTTGGTACTGGGTATTGAACTCAGGGGCACTCGACCACTGAGTCACACCCCCAGCCCTATTTTGTGTTTTATGTAGAGACAGGGTCTCGCTGAGTTGCTTAGCACCTCGCTGTTGCTGAGGCTGGCTTTGAACTCACGACCCTCCTGTCTCAGCCTCCCTACGTGCTGGGATTGCAGGCTTCTCTTTTCTGCTTGCTTGTTTGCAGTGAGCATAAGTTTTGCATGGTCTATAAAAAATTAAGTGGGGAGGGTTCTCCCGCCCTCGGGGGGTCAGAGAAGGTGCCAGGAACACAGGGGTCTCTAGAAGCTGGAGGTGAGAAACAGCTTCTCCCAGGCCCCTGGAGAAACCCATCTGGGGCTTCTGACCTGGAGAACTGAAAGAGAGTGAACTGTTGTTCTGTGTCACAGGATTGAGGGGTTTGCTGTGACAATAGAAGATAATTCATACAGAAAGCAAGGTGTGCATTTCTCAACCCACGCGTCTTTGGGCGGCGTTGTGCGTGCACCCCGGTGTGTGGCAGGATTTCCTGCTTCTGTTGTCTGCTCAGACTTTGCTGCAGACTCCCGATGCGCCTGTGCACCGTCTGTGGGGTTCAAGGAGAGCCTTCACTGCTGGGGCAGTTGGCGCACGGGGCGTTTAGAACAGCAGCAAGAATGTCGCGGATGCTGCGTGCTTGTGTGGTGTGGTTCGTGGCCTGTGTGTTCCTGCTGACAGGTGCTGACCGAGCAGGAACAGGAATTCAGGTAGGAGAGCCACAGACCAACCGTGCAGATATTTTCCTTCTGTTTTAGAAAGGATGGCCAGGTGGCAGAACACGAGAGGACGTCTCTAGAAGCCACCCTGGGTCGTCTATTTTGCTGTACAACACAACTGGGCACTGTCTCCCGTGGACACACCCATCCCAGCACACAGCAGAGATCCTCACAGGAGTGCATGCTGCACACACTCAGTGCACACAAGCTCAAATACACAGGGACACATACACGTGCCCGCACTCCCACATTATAGGCTCACACTCGCACATGTACAGAGGTACTCAGGAACTGTTTGCACGTGTGCACACACTCACGCATGCACACACAGGTGCTCAGTCTGGGGCAGCAGGAACCTGCCCACCACCACAAGGTGTAATGAGGTGGCAGCTGAGGCTGCAGCAGCGTGGACGCAGTGGGAGGGGACAGAGAAGGAAAGAGTGCATCTGTGGACTGTCACTAGTAACGACACAGAAAGTCCAAAGGTCCTTGCTATGCTAGAAAAATACCACACTTCATAAAACCCATGTTTATTCAAAAAAATCTATTCCGAAATTCTGGAAAGCATAATAAATACCTGTACAGTGGCCGCTGTCTCAAACGCAAATACAAAGCGCTGACATGAAAACGATCTGTAAACATAACAGCTGAGCTTGTAAACAGAGTGCCGAGTCAGAGGAGCTGGGTGAGAAGCGGGTTCACAGGACGGCCAGGACGCGGCGTGGAGTTCCCTCCACCGGTCCCTCACACCGGGGACCTGCAGTGTCCTCTTCTGTTCTAGCACGCTGATGACTCAGAGGCGACGGAAAACAAAGCAAGTCCCAAATGGAACTGAGAGCAAAAAGCGCAAGGCAAAGAGCCCATGTGCATCCCCAGAAGTGACGCCACCCATGGGCAATACTGGCTGATGTTAAGGGCCATTGTCCCTTGAAAAGCTGACTAGCCTTCCAAACATCCACACTCAGTGTAGCACAAGTCACACACAGGCCTGACCTTGGGATGAGTGAGTCCTCAGTCTTCCACGCTGACTCTGTGGGGGCACACCAGGTACTCCTCCCAAATGGGGACTGCCAGATGGGCCCTGGGGGTGGCCCAAAGGGACCACTCAGCCCGGGTAAGGCAGCCTGAGGTGTGGGCTGGGTTTGCTCAGGACAGATTCTGTGGTGTGTGCTGTCCTGAGGGATTATTCTCTGCACAGGCAGGAAAGGCTACCAAACCCCCAGAGCCTGTGTGAAGTTTCCAGAGCTTTTCATCGGTCCAGTGACACTTGTATCACACACACCCTGCTACTCTGAAACCACTCTTTCAAGTTGGGTTGAACGTTATCCACGCGACTTCTTTGGGCTGACTTTCTGTGGAAGGACTTCAAGTGTCACTTTGTTCTGGGTAAGGGTGGGAAGGTCAAGGTGCTTTACAAACCCACTGGGGCCGAGTGGACATCCTCTGGCATGCACATCAACTCATGTCAAGCAGAGTTTGGCGTGACACCTCCTTGTCCCTTTGGCATGCTCGTGGCTCAGAATGTAAGGCGTGTAATGGGCATGGCTGGAGAAGAGGGCAAGCGGGCAGGGTGAGCCCATGCAGGAAGGGCCACCCACTGCCCCGTCCTCTCCTCCTCGGAACTCAATGGGCCTGAAGAAAACCCACAGACCCAGGCCAGAGGCTGCAGGAGGCTTGTACCCATGGAGCAGGCAGAAGATTCAAGTGCCTTTTGTTTATTTCTAGGATAAAATCTGTGACTGAAGTGCTATCTACTTTTCCCCAGGTTTCTGATAAGAAATGAAATTACTCAGAGCCAAAACCCAAAGCTATCGGGATGTCATTAGCCTTGGGAAAGAGCGTTTTGCACTGAGAACATGGGAGGAGCGCCCAACAGCACTGCAAGAGCAGGTACATAAGCAGCACCCCACCTTCTTGTGGTTCTCTGAAGAAAAGAAAAAGCCTCATGGAGTAAAGCTTGTGGAACAAGTTTATATTTTAAGGCCTGGAAACAATTAGACCAAGCTGAGGAGTGTTCTCCAGAATGCAGCACTTTGGGGGAGCAGGGAGCTGGGCCCTAGGGTGAATGAGACGGAGGAAAGAGAAACCGTGGGGCATCCATGGAGCCGGCTGGGGTCCTGCACTGGGTGGAGAGAGAGGTTTCTCAGCCTGGCTGGCCGGCTAGCGGGGTTTCCCAGCGTCCCTCTGGAGCTCAGGGAACACAGGAGTCACTCCTGGAGGCTGGGTCTGCACCTGTCTCCAGGAAGCTTCTCAGTCTTATTCCATAGGAGGTGCACGGCTGGGCCCACCCGGTGCCAAGGCCACTCCAGGGCACACACCACACCAGGGGACACTGAGCATCACTGAAATGTCGATTTAAAAACAGCTCTATGTAACAAACACAAAACGGCACGAAACCACAGCTCCACCTGTGCCTCCCTCCTGGTGGTGACATGGGCCCTTGGCCTCTGGCGGGCCCATCTGCCTGCTCTCTCCAGAATGCCTGAGGAAGGGTGGGGACAGAAAAGCCCACTCCTCACACCCTGCAGTTCTCTGGCGGGAACATAGCGGCCCTCCACCTTGGGTGGGCGTGTGCGGGGCCACAGTGTCTGGCAGAGCAGAGCTGGTGCCCTCCAGAGAGGCCAGGGCTGGGGGTGTGCTCAGTGCTGCCCCTGCAGGGCAACAGGAGCTCTGCCCTGTTTCTTCAGGGGATCTTCTCTGCACCCTGGTGGGCCGGGGCTCTGGAAGCAAAGCCCTGGGTGGGCTCTCTGCTCTCAGGGAGGCAGTGATGGAGGCCAGGAGACTACCAGCACTTTTCTTGGGAATCGGAGGGCATGAGGGACAGTTCTTTGGACAGCTTTGCAAGGACCAGGTGTCTAACCCAGTGGCCCCAGTACCAACCCAGGCAGTGGCTGCACCACACTGTGGTCCTCCTCTACCGTAACGGGCCACCTACGCAGGGAGTCTGGCTGACCCCTGGCTTCAGAGCTGGAAGGATGTCTCCTATAAACATAAGCCATGACATGACACGCCCCGAGACCCAGGGGCTGGGTGCCAATGTGGCGACGCGAGGTGACGAGGGCTCATTTGGTTTCGCTCTGGAGGGAAAGAGAGTGGGAGGCAAGGTCGCTGTGGCGTGGCTCAGAGAAGTCTCCCGGTTGGGACCCCCTCTGGGTGATAAGGAAACACAAACAGCCAAGGCCAGCTCTGCCTTTGTGTTGGACGTGTGGTCCCTCCAGGTGCCACAGTGGGGCCCTGTGGTGGCGTCTGCGAGCCTGAGAGGATGCTGGGCAGGGAGGTGGGCGACGTCCGGCCATGGCTGCTACAACCTGGTGGACGTGAGTCTCTTCATGCCCCTGCGCTGGGCCAGGCCGGAGGACAGCACAGGCTCCAGCCGTGGCGCCTGAGGTGTCCTGTTCAGAGCAAAGTAGGTGGCTGCCATGGCGCCCTACAAGAAGAAGGACGGACAGGGCTGAGCGTGGTGCCCAGCTGCTCCCGCGTGGGAGCTGGGGCCAGGGGCGCAGGGTGAGCGCAGTGTCCCCATGCAAGGTTGGGGACCAGGCCTCGCTCCAGGGCTGCTGGAGAACCGAGGCAGCGGGCTCATGAGGCGCAGGCATGCAGTGGCTCCGCGATGGTGCCTTGTTCCCACACCACCCAGCCACCGTCCCACTCCAGCCTTGCATGCTGCTTTGGCCTGGGGTATTCAGAATCACGTGGAGCCCTGGATGAGGTCCCATGATCCCCTCATGGCTGACAGGGAGGCCAGGCCTGTGTTGGGGACCGCTGGGTCACCAGGAGCACATCCCCAGCCAGTGCCCGGGTCTGTCAAGCTCAAGCTCTGTTGCTCTGGAATCGTGAGCACTAGCGTGGAAAACTGGCTTATCCTGGAGTGGCTCTGGTCCATTGGGGTGGACCCAGAATGGACCACTCCAAACTGGACAACACAAGTCCTGCAGGGCTGGGGTCTGTGCATATTTCTCAGAAGAGGCCCCTGTCCAGAAACAGGGCTGCCTGAGAGATACATCTGCTCCCAGTGTCAGTTGCTATGATGATGATGGGGACCTCTGGTCTAGGATTGAGGGTTCTGGAACTTGGGGCCCTCCAGCCATGACACCTGCCACCCCCACCTGCAGACGTTCTCATGCAAACCAGAGCCCTGTGTGTAACCGCAAGAATGTGACAAAAGGTGTGGAAGTCAGGACCCAAGGACACCTGCTTGTGTCTGCAGCTGGAGACTGGCACACTTGGATCTCCTCAGGAAACTTTAGGTGTCAGACCCGCTGGGTTTCCCATGCCCACTGTGTGTCCCCGCTGCTGGCCCGTACCTTCACCAGGTGCACGTCCTGCCTGCTCAGCTGGTTCTGGGACAGGAACTCCCTGTTGACAATCCACGGGTGTTTCAGTACTTGCACTGCCGTCAGGCGCTGCTGTGGGTCCACGTGGAGCATCCGGGACACGACGTCCTGCCAAGGTCAGCAGAGCAGGGTGAGGGAGGGCGCTGGGCTGGTCAGGTAACACCCAGCAGTTGTCCCGAGTGGTGCTGGGAGAAAGCCTCTGCGTTCCAGGGCCATCAACATGCACCTGCTTTCCAACTGCCACCAGCTCAGCCTCTGCAAAGGCAGACCTTTCACTGAAGTTTCTGCACTCAAGGGAACCTTCACTGAGGCACGGAAGTTGCTGAAATGCTACCTTAACATGATGAGATCCTTCCAGAGGAGCCAAAATCATGAACATCCCACAAGAGAAACCGATTCAGAACAGCACACGTAGGTACATTTTAATAAGGACTATCTACAGATATTTACTGCAGGACATCAGTAGCTATGGAATCCACCGTCTTCAGCTGTAACCCACCCACGTCAGTGAGCCCTCGTCCAATCAAGGCAATTCTTGTTTGATGGTAAGGTAATAACAGAAATCCCTCCCAGTGCTGAAGACACAGTCCACCTCCTCAGTGCCACACGAGTGCAGCACACCCCTGCGTTGCACACAAGACCCCGAACGCCCACGTGCTGGGGGCACCCGCTCTGTGACGCCTCCGCACCAGCGAGGCAGACCTCACCTCCCTGCTGTGCAGATAGCGCAGTTCTAGGCAGGGAGGACCAGGGCAAGAGTCCACGTTCTGTCCACTCTACCTTCCTTCAGCACCCACACCACATGTGCCCCGGAACACAAGGCACCAGGGAGCAGCCCTAAGGCGAAGGTGATCACGCAGGGGAACTTGTGGACACAGCCTCACGGGAGAAATGCTACGCACCGTGCCTCCTGCAGAGAAGGCCGGGGCCTTTCAGTATCTGAAAAAACAAACCTCGCTAACTCCTCCTGGAGGGGCCACTGGTCCAGGTCCCCAAGACCACCTTCTGAACAGGCACCTGCACCAGGTCCCAGCCCGAGGCTCAGCTTTAGGAACTGGAGAACCTGAACCAGGACAACACCTATGCTCACTGGAGACAGAGTGGGTGTGCAGGAGCCTTGGGGTGTCAGGGCCTGAGACAGGAAGTGCTCACTAAAGGCCAGCTCGTTTCCCTTCACCATCGCCTGCCCCATCACCTCCACAGAGTGTCCACAGGACCTCCACTCCCACCACCTCCACAGGACCCCCACCATCCTCACGCACAGGGACCTTCACCTCAGCCCCAGGGACCTCGTCTACCCGTGCCCACAGTGCCTCCTTTATCCTCACCACCAGAGACCTCCTCTACCCGGATGGCCGGGGACTTCCTCTACCCTGGCTCTAAGGGATCTCCTCTACCCAGGCAGCTCTACTAGGTTCCGGGGTCCTCTTCTACCCTGGCCCCAGGGGACTCCCACTATCCTCACCCCAGGCCCTCCTCTATCCTAGCACCGAAGGACCTCTCCTAACCTCACTCCTGGGAACCTCCTTTACCTTGGCTACCAAAGACCACCTCTATCCTGTCGACCATGGACCTCCACTACCCAGGCAGCTGGGGACCTCCTCTACCCTAGAGGCTGGGGATCTCTTCTATCCTGGAGCCATGGGACTTCCTCTACCCTGGCATCCAGTGACCTCCTCTACTGTGGTGCCTGGGGACCTTCTCTACTCAGGTGTCTGGAGTACTCTTCTGTCTTAGCCCCTTGGGACCTCCACTATCCTCACCCCGGGGCCTCCTCTATTTTGGCACCAAGGGAGCTCTCCTAACGTCACTCCCAAGAACCTCCCTTACCCTGGTCTCTGGGGACCTCCTCTACCTAGGCGGCCAGCAACCTCTTGTAGCCAGGTGGCTGGGGACCTCCTCTAACCTGGCCCCCTGGGCACCTCCTCTACCCTCCCCCCCACCACCTTCACCTGCACGGGACCTCCACTACGGTTGCCTCCACAGGACTTTCTGTTCCTTGCCTCCACTAAGTCCACCACCATTGCCTCCATTACACCCTTCCCGGTTCCTCCCCCGTAGTTAATGGAAGCCACGAGGCTTAAGGACCCTAGAAGAATGAATGTCCCCACTGCTCATGTGGCAGGCATCATCTAGCTTCCTCACCCTCAGTCTGGACGCTGCAGAACCTTCCGGCTTGGGAAGCGAGAATATGGGACGGTACGCACCTTTGCTGCGTCGGATATTGAGTCCCAGTTGCCCCCCGAGAGGGCGTACTTCCCACTGCCAATCCTCGCCAGAATTTCCTCTGGAGTGTCATCTGGTCCATTTGCAAAAGGGGTGAATCTGTAAGGGGTGAATTCATGGCAATGAGTTTTATTTTATAATCTACAATAAACACTGACACTTTGTTGTTAAAGAGAATGACTGTTTTCTAAGCCCCAGATTCATGGTGAAGCCTAAAGTGCCTCCCAACACAACTTGCCCCATGTGGGCCATGTGGGGCTGTGCTGGGGATGCTGTTTCTATGGTGCAGTGATGAGAGCCGAGGCTTGAGCTCTCAGAGACCCACGGTTACCCATTACCAGCTTCATGTTCCTAGATGAAACAATTCTTTGATTGTCAGTTGCAAAATGGGTAATTAATACACTGGTGGGTATGCCAGTGGCCGCAAGCCCACAGGCACATGATATGCCAGGCACAGACCGTGCCATGTGACCACTGAGAGAGACATCTGTCACCCTCACATGAACCTATGGCAACCTATGCTTTCCTGCAGGGGGAGCCGCATGGTCCCCAGCACTTCCTTTGGTGGTGGTGGAGTGTGGGAGGACAGCAGAGTGACCCCTGGTGACAGCAAGAGCTCTGTGCTCCTCTGCCCACCTGGACCACAAAGCCCTGTCCCTCGTGGGGGATGCTAACTGTAGGCTTATCGTGCAATACCTGAGACAGGCTAGCTTCATCCTGTGAGGGCATTCGCCACGGTGGGCAGGATGGGGTCTCGATGCACCACATGCTCAATAAACCTGCAAACGCTGGCAACTGTGGATCTCGTAGGATCCTGGTCCTTCCTGGCTAGAAGCCTGTAGTGTCCTCTCCTCACTTACAGGGGTGGGGCTCAGCCCAGGACTCAGAGCTAGTGAAGTGGGACCTGTCCAGGGGGCAGACAAGGTCTCATGGTCTAAGGCTACATGTCTTGTCACTGTGGACTGGCCCGTACACGTCTGGCAGCCATGAGAGCCACTAACTGGCAGGCACCTTCAAAGAGGTCGCTTGACCCATAAGCCTCTGCAAATGCCTCTGGCTCAGAAGGGTGTTTCGAAGGCACAGATGGGGCTCCTTTCAAGAGCGGCATGTATAACATGGACTGGCAGGCGAAGGCCTGGGCGTTTTGTTGACAGGCTGAGTTTGAGGAAAATGCCCAGTTGTCCTGAGGGGCATGGGAGTCTGGGAGTGTTCACCCCAAACCTAGGAGTGCTGCCCACGCATGGCGGGCATCTGCCCCGACCTGTGCCGGGGAGCGGGACCAGCACTGAGGCCCCTGCCTTCTGCGGAGGAATGCCACCTGCAACTGACCCCCTGTGAGGCCATCCTTACCCTGCCAGCATGGTGTACAACAGGATCCCCAAGCTCCAGACGTCACACGCTGCATCATAGCCTTGTCGCTTGAGGACCTAGGCAGGACAACAGTGGGTGCTTGAACAGGCTCACGGTGGACAGACCACAGATGTGGCCCCAGGAGACACTTCTTAGGCGTTTTAAGCATGTGGCTCCCTGGTGTCACGTACACTCCCAGGGGTGGGCAGCCATCGCCTCCAGCCACCCTCAGCGCCTTATCATCTCCCAGCGGGCACTGTCTCCTAAATGCCACCAGGTCCCTGACATCCTACCTCCTGCCTCCAAGAAGCCCCAACTCTCAGGACCGTGTCAGTGGAACCACAGTTTTTGTCTTTGTGTGCCTGGCTTACTTCACTTACTGAGATGTCCTCAAGGTTCAGGCAGCATGTGCCAGGACTCCCTTTTGTTTTGAGTAAGGTTCTGTCACGTGCACAGACACACGTTCACAGACCCACCTGGCGATGGGCCCTGTGAATGACGCTGCTGTGAATAGAATGGAGAGATGCCTGCAGTTCTGTTGGGTATGTGGCCAGAGGGACATGTAACTCTGAGGAGTTATTAAGTCGGCCAAGGATTATGTACTCCAACAGAGGGCCTTTCTCTGATCCTTTTATAGTCGAATAAGGTTGAAGAAGGTGGCAGGGGTGCTCAAGGATGACCTAGGTTGCCAGATTAGCCTTAAACGTGGGGTCGGGAGCTGCATTCAACTTCCCCTGAGATGGAAGTGAGGAGCCTGCCTTGTGTCTGTGCCTCCCTGCCCCTGTGAGCTGTGCCCACCACATGGCAGGCTCAGCTGGCATGTGCTGAGTGGACGGAAAGCTCCTGGTGCAAACTCCAGCTTCCTGATCCATTGGCTGAGTGACCTTCAAGTACTGAGCACACTGAGCGTGCCTGTCCTGGTATCTACGAACACGACTAGCAGTATGTACCCTGTCCATATGGTAAGCAAGAGTGAAAAGTATCAGAGGTGCTTTGTGAAAATGGCCAAGTCACATAACAATACAGGCATTCTCTAGTCAATAAATTCAATGTCTTCGGACACCAGAACATGCCTTCCCAGACGCGCCTTGGTGGCCTGAGGCTGTCAAGCTGAGAGCCAAGAAGTCAATGCAGGAGAGCTCTCTGTCCTCCCTCGATTCTCCTGGAAGATGACACAGGTTCACAAAGACCAAACATCCCTGAGCCTGCATGCACAGCACAACATGAGCCAGCATCGCTCACGGCCAGCATCTGCCGTTTCCTCTCCCCTCAGGGCCTGCCCAGGGGCTCCAAGTGCTCCTCTGTCCTGCCACTTCCCTAAGAATCCCCGGTTCTGGGTGGAAGCTGCTGCAGAATCTAGAGCTCTGGGCAGCTCTTAGACCCCCCTGCCTGAGTGCCTCCCACAGTGATGTGATGTGACCAAACCTGTCTGCTTTTCTCGCTAATCTTTGTTCCAAGGGTTCCTTCCAAGGAAGAACTGATAACAGTTGAGGAAAAACCACATCCACTCCTGCAGTACTATCAATATTAACTTTGATATAAGACATTAGTAGAGGCTGAAAATCAGGTCATTTTCAAAGCGACCAGCTGCTTAAGCACCTGGCGAGTTCCTGGAGAGTCTGGCAGTGGCCTCCGGGCCCGCTGCCCGCTGCCCGCTGCTCCAGCTGCCTGTCCTCCTGCACCTCAACCTGGCACCAGGTGTGGGGCGGGAGGCGTGGACCCAGGCTGTGGGTTTCCTCTGCTGGGCCACCACCAGGTGCCAGGCCTGCCTTCTCCGGGCCTTGCTGTACACTCCACCACTCGCACCAGAGCGGCCTTGACAATTTCAACTGGAAGAACCCAGAGTCTGAAGCCCCTCTTGGTCTCTGACCCTCCTGTTCCATCCCCCACCCCTCCGGCTCCGTCTCTCTGTTCCCCATGAGAGTAGTGTTCACGGACACAGCACAGATGTCAGCCCCCAGAGGAACTGGCCCCAGTGAGCTTGTAAAGGGGTGTTCACCAGGTGGCCTTGCTGAGATGCTCTGCAGCGAGGGGCAGGGAGAGGGAGGACCTGTGCCTGTGGGCGAGCCGTCAGGGCATCTGCCGAAGGACCCCAGGGTTCTTAAATCCCACGGCTGCTAACTTCTCCTGTCGGGGAAAATACTCTAGAGCAGGAACTGTGGTGCAAAGGAAGCCTGCCCTTCGCCTCCCGCTGCCGTGACAGGCTCAGTTACCTTGGCTATCCAATGAGCTCTCACTCACTATAACCAATATGCAGATCTGATCCAAATCCTCTGCACATTGTACACGAAAATGCTGCCACTTAAAATGGTGACAGCACCATGGAGACTGGCTGGTGCCAAGACACTGTTCTCTTTGATGCCCTGCAGCAGGTTCTCACTGGGACTTCCTGGTGCCACTGCAGAAGCATGGTGGAGAGGCCTCTGATGCCTCCGCCTCTCCAGTGGGTTTGGCATGGGAGAGGCCGAGTACTGCCTTGGGCCCGGGGCCTTACCTCAGGGGCCACGAAGTTCGCGGTGTAGCAGGGCGTCATAAGCAGCCCGTTCTCTGCTCGCAGCTGCTTGGCAAACCCGAAATCACAGATTCGGATGGACTCAGGGTTTCCAGACTCGTCCATGTACAGGATGTTACTTGGTTTCAGGTCCCGGTGAACAACCTGGAGGGCAGGAAGCATGAGGCCAGGGTGATAGGAGAGAGGAGGCCTGCCGAAGGCCCCTGGGAACGGTTTACTTAGGGCAGGTCCTGGGGCAGCGGGTGAGCCAGCTGTGCGACCAGAGGCTCGTGCTGCAGAGGCCCCGTCTCCCTGTCACTCACGCCTGTCAGTTGGGACCAAGTACCCTCATACCTGCTTTTATAATGAAGAAATGGATGAGTAAGTAAGTCAACAAGCACGGATCCAAGACGAGGGGACGGCTGAGGGCCCACTGTCCAAGGGAACTGCCAGGGGGAGGTCAGGTAGCAGGAATAAACAGTTTTCAGGACACACTCATTCAGTTAGTTGTAAACCTCGTACCTACTGTGGCCAGGCCCTGCAGGTGCTGGGGGGCACCAGTGAGTGGCTACTGTCACTGGTGTGCTGACTCGGTGACAATGGCTGGGACTCAGGGCCACACAGACACTCTGCAGGCACATCTGTGCTGCGGGAGGTGCCTGCACTGGGAGCATGACCCACAGGACAGTGACAGCTATCACGATGGCCATGCTGGCGCCACTTCAAAGCACAGCAGCTATTTAGGGCACAAAGCAACATCTTCTGAGGGGACAGAGGATCATTGTGAGGACATGTGGTGTGTGCCTTCCTGGCTTGGCCCTGAATGTCCCAATTGCCCAGTTATAACCCGGGGAGGGGACCCGTGAGGGAAACTGAAGGGACGCAGTGGCGATCCGGCTCGGTTCCCGACTCCCGAGGGGATGAAGGTTCTGGTTTCAGCTCTGCCACCTCCCTCATGAAACAAGAACTCCTGCAAAACCCTGTCCAGAGGGGCTGCCTCTAGAGTTCGACTGTCGGGAAAACCATGCTTAACACCCCCAGGCCACGCGAAGAGGACCCACGGTGTGGTCCTGGTCCTGTTCAGAGATGACTACTTGTGTTTTTTATGGTTCTGGTGATTGAGCCCAGGGTCTCCTGCGTGCCATTGAGCTGCATTCCCAGCCCCTTTTAAATTTTATTTTGAGACAGGGTCTCACTGTCTTGAACTTGTGATCCTCCTGCCTAAAGCTTCCCAGTAGCTGGGATGACAGTTCAGAGACGATGACGTTTTAAAAGTTTACACTTTGCAGACAACTGGCCAAGACAGAATCGCGGGCTTCCTGAGAAATGCTGGGAAGGAACGAGATGCAGATGGAGGGAAGGCGTCCTGTGGTCTGACTGCCTCCCTGGGAGGCTGGAGCGTGACCTACAGCAGTGTGTGACCTGGGGTGGGGTCCTTAGCCTCCCGTGCTCTGGTCTCTGGCCTCCTTGTCTGTGCGAAGGACATGGTCTGGACTTCAGGACTCAGTAACGAAGAGCTAGCTCAGCCTGGAACATGTGAGGCTCTGTGGAGGCTGGCTGCCATGGCCACTTCTGCAGCAGTGTCCCTTTGCATCCGTTAACGACTCGAGCTTTGTGGTTTAAGTAATGAAAATTCTGAACTTTTTATCAAGGCTATAGAATTTTTTGTTTTTTGTTTTTGTTTTGCTAAAGTCAACAGAAGTAAATTTATTAGCTCAACTCTGGGATACACTATGGGTACAAATGATTTGAGACCCTTGAAAGGTGGCAGAATATACCACCTTAAAAACGCCAGTCTAGACCCTTATCAGCCTGGGACAGAACAGCCGGTGCTAACTGGCCCAGGTCTTCCACCAGTCCCCATAGGTCCACCTGCCCAATTGCTGCCCCGAATAAATGTCTGTTTCTCTCTCGCTCACCGGCCTTCCATCAATCTGTTTTACAGGCCCTCCACCAATGAGCCTCAGGTAGGTGGAGGGAAAAGAGCCATTTCTTCCCCATGCCCTTGTGGAGGCACAGACACAAGGGACAGGCAGTGGCCTAGGAGGAGCTCAGGGACCGTCCCATCTGGAAGCCAGGACTCCTGCATGGCTCCAGCTCCCTCCAGAGGCCCTGCCGTCCTGGCACCGCTGCCCAGCCCTGTACCTTACCCCCTGGGAGTGTAGGTAGTCCATGGTCTTGGTGATGGTGCACAGCACGTCACTGGCCTCACGCTCAGAGAAGTACCGCTGCCGGAGGATGCGGTCGAGGAGCTCCCCGCCGCGCATCAGCTCCATTACCAGGTACACGTACTTGCCGTCATCATAGACCTGGGGGCCAGAGGAGGCACACAGAGCTCCAAGACCTGGCTGTCACTCCTTCATAGCCAGCCCTGGGAAGACAGCCCTGTTGGCGTGGGCAGAGGAGAGAAGCTGGGGCTATGATCCGTGTCCAGTCCAGCCAGGTGGCTCTTGGGGAGAAAATAGCTTTGATACCTGTCTTCCAAGTGGGGCTGGAGCAAGCTAGGCCTGTGGATGCACCTGTACAGATGAGCTTGGCTGAAGCGGACATCCAGTGACACTGTGGCCTTGCTGAGGCAGACACAGAGAGCGTGACTGTGGCGTGACACCGCAGGGGCAGAGTCCCGGGGGTCCTGTGTCTCCAGGCAGCCCCTGCTATGTCCCTGCACCTCACTTCAGTGAGTTGGGCAGGTAGGCCTGAGGGAGCCATGCTTTCCTTTGGTGACAAAGAGATGGCTTTTGTCTACGCTGGATTTAATCTCAAAAAATCAATTAAAAAAGAAAAGACAAAAACTCTGGCCATGTTTGTGCCACCACGTGTGTGAAGACCACACGGGCACTCAGTTACCAGGCACACAGGGAGCCCAATGCATCTAAGCCCTGAGAACTTGATGCAAAATGGAGTGGAGGACCTAACTATGCTTATTTTTAGCTCACTAATCATCATTAAGTGATAAAGATTCAGAACAAATTGCTGAAATAATTTGCCTGACTTTGAACTTAATAAAAGGTGTAAAGTTAATTTTAGCATGATTTTATTTTTCATTCATCTTTTGCGGTGTGTCTGTCTGGAGCCTGCAGACGCTGATGCTCTGCTCTGGGAAGTGGAAAGATGACGGCATACGGGCCTGCACTCTCTCATTCCAGGTGTAGCAGCAGTGGCTTGGAAGGCTGGGGGTTTCCACCTGTGACTGTGACATGATAAAGACCACCAGGGAAAGGGCCCTGGGCCTGTGTGGTGCAGGCAATCGCAGCGCCCCGGGCATGGCGAGCCTCACTCGGCTCTCTGCACCTGAGATACTGGTTCCTTGGGCTTCTTGGGAATGAACTGTAGCCTGAGGGCCTGGAGGGACACGAGGTGGCCCTAGCCCTAGAGGCTGTGGACCCATGACGCTGGAGTGATTTAAGTCTGTGTGGGAGGGGAGGAGGATGAGCATGGCTTCCTGTCCCCAACCCCAAGCCCTGCACCCCACAGGCCTTCCTGAGCTTTCTGACTGGCTCCAGGTGGCTGATTCCTGCTCCCTACCCCTGGCCAGGAAAAGGGACTGGAACCACCTCACAGAGAGACAGAGAGGCCCAGAGAGCTCCACAGCTGGGCTCTGACGGGGCCTGGATCTGGGCTCCAGCACCCAGGCCTTCTTCCCTTTCTTTTACAGTGAGCAATGAGGACAGATGGCAGGCCTGGGGTATGGCTCACGCAGGTGTCATCTGTTATGGGCACATCGTGTGATTTGGAAGGAGTAGGTGAGCTACCCTCAGAAGGTGCATCCGGGTCCAGCGAACAGTGGTGACCAGTGCTCAGGGATGCCAGGGGCGCAAGGGGCTGCTGCCCTGGGCCTGGTAAGCACTGGAGACCTGTGGAGCCTGCCCTGAGTAAAGCAGGGCTTTCTGTAGCACTGCAGGAAGGAAGAGCAGAGGCCACTCACATCTTTGAGGGTGATGATGTTCGGGTGCTGGCCATACCGCAGGAGGATCTCAATCTCTTCTGAGGGGTCTCTTTTGCTCTTATCGATGATCTGGAACAAACAACATGTGGCAGTCAGAGGGTTGCTGAAGACCCTGTCAGATTGGGGTCTGGATGAGGACTGGCCCCACCTGGCCTCCCCACACTGCCTCCAGCCTCACATCACCAAGACCACTTAGGCTGTCCTCAGAGTTTAGGGCTAATCCTTTCTGTCTCAGGTAGCATAAGAGATAGACTTAAAACTAGCTGTGCGAGCCTTCAGACTTGAGGTATCCTAAGTCTGGGTGGAAAAGGGCAGCCATGGGGGGGCTACACAGGCCCCAAATCACAGAACCTATGTTCCCACCTCCAGCCTGAGCTGCCTGAGCCTCCAGCCACGGGGCCTCTGCCTTGTTCTGTGAGCTCCAACACCAGCAACAAAATAAAGTGCGAGGTTCTCGCCAAGAGATGCCAGGCATGGTGCACTGCAGGCTGGGTGTGCCCTGGGGCTGAGACACGGGGATACTTCATTTCAGTGCCTCCCCTGCCCAGCACTCGAACCCAATGTCTTGGGAGAGCTGATAAAGTCACTTTGCGCCAGGAAAACAGGTGGCTTTTTCTGGCCACTGTCAAGAATCAAGCCTGCCTTGGAACAGGAGGTCCCTGTTGGCAGGGGACAGCCAACACCCCTGACGCCCTCCTCACTCCCCTGTCCCCCGCTCCTGTGTGAGGCAGGCGGGTTGGGGCCCACTTGTGAGAAGCCCATGGCCGGTGTGCTGCAGCAACTCTCAGAGCAGAAGTCACCTTCCGAACCCGACGCGGACCATCCTTGCCCCTGAGCCCACCTGATCTCAGAATGCTCACTCTGGGGAATGCAGTCCTGTCCCAGCCACCCTACGGTCTGCTTTTGATTCTACGCCCCCAGGATGCTAAGGGAAGCTCCGCACACAATCTAGGTCTAGTTCTTTGCTTGAGAGGAACCCACTGCTGGGCTAGCCTCCGCCTTTCTGCTGGTAATCAGTCCCCAGCACTGACCATCCTCCCCTCCCCTCACTTATTAAGAGCCCTGCAGTGCCCAAGCCTGCTCTGATCACACTGGAGCCACACTGCAAGTCCTAAAGGCAAATAATGCTGAACAGGAGAACTAGCGCTGCTCCCTTTCTTGACACAAAATCTCTCTACCCAGCTACATTTTATTCTGCTAAAGTTTTAGCTGGGGCACTTGGATTACTTGTATTTCTGATGTAAGCTGACACTGAAGGTGTCCCCCTAAAGTAGACACTTATAAAGAGTCCTTCCACGGGCAGAGGCTCTTCAACAAGCTGTAGCCCACCGTGCTGCCAGCTGTCTTTGCACCCCTGGGATGGGGTGTGGCCAACTAGGTCCTGAACTCCTCCAAGGGGACTACCTGGGGCAATCTGAGGTTGAAATGCACTCCTCTCATTGTTTCCACAGACAATTCCATGATAAAATGATGCACTTTCAGCATAAGTTGAGCTGGTCCCCATGTAAAGGGGCAGGATGCAGATAAACAAGAAAGAGGCGCATTCAATACGAGAACAATGTGATTACTATAGACCCCCGGGGATGACTGACCGTGTTTACCCTGGCACCTGTTTATCATGTGTTCTTGAGTTATAAGTCACAAAATTGATTTATAGTGACAGTATTTATAAACATTCAGTTTTAAAAGACTTTTAAGATCTCAATGACATTTGAAATATATTTTAAGATTTTAAAAGGAGTGAATGTGAGTGTGCAAATATATGTGTGCCACGCTGAATTGACACCCGGGAGTAATGTCACTCATTTGTCATAATTGAATGACACCTGAGCATGCATCTTGCTTTTTTATTACATCTTTAATGTAATATTTAAACCTTCTAAAGTAATTTATTTGGTGGCGCCCCCAAAGCACCTCTGCAAGAAACCAGCTGTTCTCCAGTGTGGTTCTCTGGCACTGGGGGAAAGGGAGGGAGGAAGCTGGGTCCAGCCCTGGGGCAGGAGCACTGTGTGGAGCAGAGTGACGGGTCCAGCGACTCTCTGCTCCTTCAGGAAGTGACGGTCTGATCTGCCCGTGTGAGAGGAGGCTGTGCAGCTGGGGGTGAGAGCAGGCAGTGGCGGTGACTCACCTCAGCCGCTCCCTTGCTGGCGCTTGGCCTTGCGTGTTGGAGGCCCAGCTCCCATGGAGGGCTGCAGGTGGAGAAAGGTCTGTCCCACCCTGCAGGCCATGTGCAGCAGCGGCTTATGGTCCTGGGGCCAGCCTGCCCTGGGCTAAGTCCTGCCTCACTGTCTACACCTCTGGGCTCTTGGTCTCTCTGAGCCTCAGTTTTTCATCTGTAAAAACTGGGATAATTGTGGGCATCTCCTGGAGCTCCCATCAAAATTAAATTGACGCGCATCTGTCTTTTTGTACCCCAGCTGGCACCCAGAAAGCCCTTGCTACAAGTGAGTTAGTCTCACAGTGATAAAATATGAGCATCCTTATGATCTCAAAAGGGGACCAAGTGGCTGTGCCCTGTCCCACTTGTGCCCTGACACATCACTTTTGGTTCTTATCTCTGAATCTTCTCTGCAAGCCAAAGTCACACAGAAGGGTGATGTCATGTAATGTCAGGGGTACAAGGTGTTTTGGTTAAAGGCCTCAGAAAAAAATCAGATATTATACACAAAGGGGGTCTGTGGAGGTTTTGCAAGAGACGGGCTCCTGCAGTGCGGTGGCTTCAGGGAGTTGGCAAGGGACGTGCAGCTCCTAGGGACGGTCAACAGAGGGCAGCCACTGCTCTAAGGCCTGCAGGGACTACAGAGGCTGCTGGGGCAGAGAGCCCCACGCTCCCCCCATCCTGCAGTGTCCAACCACCAATGCAGAGTGCCTGGAGTCCAGAGGCTCCTAGCCCGAGGGCAGCAAGGAGGGGCAGCAGGGGGAACAGGGACCCTGGCTGGAAGGGACATGTCATGTGTGGCATACCCACTGTCCTAGCTTTCCTCCTCCCCTAGCCTGGAGCATTTCAAATCCTGCCTGGGCCTCGCTGACTGCACACACAAAGATCAGATCTGTTTACATTCTGATGCTGTCAGAAGTGTGGGGTGATTTTGTCTGTAACTCTTTTTCTGGAAAGAGTTTTGCTCAATTTCTATTTTTATGTTTGCAGGAAGGGTAAACTAGTTAAGGATGTGTTTGTCAGCTTTGTGTGGCTGTGGCAAATTCCTGAGAGAGATGGCTTAGAGGAGCGACTTCCTGTGGCTCAGGGCGTCCGAGGCTCCGGTACCTGGTCAGCTGGCTCCACCGCCCTAGGCCTGAAGTGAGGCAGCACATCTGGTGGAAGGGGTGGCAGAGCACAGCTGCTCAGCTCATGTGACATGGGGATGAGGAAGCAGATGCCAGGACAAGGCGCACGCTCCCAGGGCACCCCTGTGACCTCCTTCCTCCTCCTGTGGTTTCACTACCTGACTATGATCCTGCTGGGACTCTCAACGGATGGATCCACCAGTGGGGTCAAGCACCTCCCAAATCCCCACCTCTGCACCGCTGCCCTGGGGACAGTCAGATCAAACCACAACCAGAGCGTGAAGCAGCAGCCCCGCAGGGAAAGTGGGGCAAGGTGACCGCCATGCTTCACTCGGCGGGCAGCTGAGTGAGGAGCAACCGTCCAGAGCGCCTGGGGAGGAGCCGTCCAGGGAACGCCACTGCATTTCTTCTCTGTGGGGTCACTTTCTTGGGATTGATTTGTTGATTTGCTTCTAGCAAGAGCAAGTTGCGGTGGATTGATTGCTTATTCTGAGGATAATCCTGTTTTATTTTCTTTATTATGTCAAAGCCTGGGGAGGGGTCGCAGTAGGCAGTTCAGGAACAAGGGCTCGCCTCTCCAGGGCGCGCTCCATGCCTCTGTAGGCCACGGAGGGGCGGGTAGGGGAGTTCTCCTGTCCTCTCCTTGCTCTCACCTGGCAGTCTCTGTGAACAAAGGACACGACTGCCCAGCGGGCAGTGGATCTGTGACAGGTACATGTCATTGTGCAGCACAGTCTCCACCTCCCTTAAAAATGCCTTCAACTGAGGCCAGTGCAATGGTTGTCGCGATGGGCAGCACGATGGATGGCTATTCCAGGCTGGGGGACATGCAGTGTCACGTGTCATTCCTGGTGGCCCAAGAGGGAGCCGAGGAGGAGACGTGCCACCACAATGCACTCATCCTGCTTCTGCCTGCTGTCTGCTGCTCTCCCTCCCTGTCCTTGTCTCCTTCTCCATCAGTTGGGCCCCGAGGCCTGGGGGGACAGAACTTGAAGGCCAGCAAGCTGTACAGCGGGCACATTCCCCGGGGGGGACGCTTCAACTGCCCGAAGGTCCCGGGACATATCGCAAGTGAGGTCGCAGAGCCTGTGACTACTTGAGAATCTGACAGACACTTCTTCCTGTAAGTTAATTTAAACAAATGACAGAAAAAGAGTCCCAGTGTTTTCTTGGTGGAAAAAAAGTTAAAATTTCCATGCCAATCAGTCCTAAAAATAAGCTCTATTCAGGCCAAGCATCTGTCTTAATTCCATTTCTTTTTTGGTCAATCAATTACATACACAGCATGAACATGAGCACAGACGCGGGGACCCTGTTCTGCAGCCTGCTGTGAGTGAACAGCACTGCCCGCACGGGAGAGCACGCTGCTCAGCCCGGTGCCCGTGGCCACGCCTGCCACCGTAATCAGGAACTGCGAGGCGACGCGCTGGCACGTTGTAAGGATCTCTCTTTATTCGATTCTTTTGCCCAAGCAAACGAGGCCTTTAAGAGTGCGGCAAACGTGCCGCTGAGCAGGAAGCGTGGCTGCCTGAAGGCACAGTTCCCTCCCGGAGCTGGGCCACCCCGGCGGCGGACCCCCTCCCAGCCAACCTTTCCACAGCGAGGGAGGGAGGCGTGGGTGAGAGGCGGCTGCATACCTGTGCCTGGGCACGCGGGCCTGAAGGCAAACCGTGCCAAGGGGACAACCAGAGCGATGACATGGCTTCATTCTGATGCTTGTGTTCCTTTTTTTCCTGCCACAGCTCCTGGTTCTGTGGCCAGTGCAGTTCCCACAGGCTGGAAGCACATGTGGCCCCTCGTCCCCGGATCTGACGTCCGGGTGGGGCTGTGGAGGCAGGGGGAGCACGACAGCAACACGGGGCAGGGGGAGCAGCACGAGGAAGGACAGGGTGGGCCAGCAGGAGTGGAGGGACAGTCCTCTTGGGAAGGGTTTTCTACCTGTGTGCAGAGATGACGGGCCAGGAGCAAGGTGGCTGTTGCTGAGCAGAGTAAAGCGCCAGGTGCAGGGACAGGAGACGCATGTGCTCTGAGCAGCCGGGGACTAGTCCAGCAAGGCGACTGTGAGATCAGGAGAGGTGACCAGCTGGCAACGTGGTACTGCAGGCTGCAGTCGAGTGATGGGGAGCATGGGTGGGGGCTTGGGGGGAGGAAGGCCGAGCAGCCCGTTACACAACTAACGTGGCTGTGTGTGGAACGCGGACAGCAGCACGCAGCTGGCCATGGAAGCACCAGGGGTCTGTGGCTGCACCTGGACTCCCCGTAAAGGACACCTGGTCGTCTGCAGAGCTCCACGGCTGCCGGTGACACTCATGTGGGGGAGCCTGGGTGTTCGCCTCAGGCAGCTCTTCTGGGAGGCACAGGGCTCAAGCTCTGCATCAATTCTGAAGCCGCCTGCTGCCCACCATGTCGTCCTCAGGATGGGCTCCCTCCTCCATGACTCGGACCTCACACAGTGCCCCAGGGACCCAGCAGAATGGAATGCTGGGCTCCTAACCCTAAGGGGAGGCAGAGCTGGCAGAGGCTGAGCACGCACACAGAGCAATGTGGCCCCATTCACCAGCAGGGCACCCTCCACAGCGGTCACCCTGGGCGGGCCTCTGCTCTCCAGGGATGATCAGTGGGACACATGGGGAGGTGGGGACACAGTGACCGTGCACAGCAGAGCACCTGGGATGACCTTGGCAGTGCAGTTGTGATTCTGCCCGGGGCCTCTGGCTCTTGCTGCTTTGCTCCTTCTGCATTTCCTGACGTGGTGGTTTGCAGAAGAGGCCATGGAGGCTGGGGTGGGCCCTGGCTTGTAAAGTCAGCTCCACACCCAGGTAAGCGAGCACTGGTGGAGGACTCTCTCAAGGAGCACCAGTGCCACACCTGGGAGAAGCTGCCACTTTGTCGAGGTTTCTGAGCAGATCAGCTCTGATCTGTGCTCATACGTTTATACAGTCCTCTGAATTTCTGCCTCTGATATATGGCTGGGAATCCTTCCATGTGTACAAACCAGACTGTCTAGAACACATGGATGAGTATGTCAAACCACAAAGACCTGAGATAAAAGAAAAATAAAAAACTCCCTCTCTCAACTCTTGCAAAGTCAGTGTAGCACCCTGATGGCAAACCAGTGCCAGCCATTTTCCTTCCAAACACCCTCTCTCCTTCCTCTCAGTCCCGCTCAGCCACAGCCACCTTCCACGCTCCGCTCTCACCTCCACCTTCATCTCTTTTAAAGGAGGGCTCCCTGTGCGCCGGCATGCATCAGCTCTGCCGTGCCATTTCACAGTCCTGTACGCCAGTCTCCTGGGACAGGTCCTGAACACACAGGCAGACGCAGGCCTTACACGGACTCCTCAGCCGTGTGCCACCACACAACGGCTCCAGCTCGCAGGACACAGGGCTCACTGTGCAGCCAAGATGCAGCTGAAGAAAAAGGCAGCAGCGCCGCGCACGAGATGGCTTTTCCCTTCCACCATCCACATGGCTAGCCTGCTGGAGGAACATCCAAGTGGAGTCAAGCCAGGGCCAGTCTGCGAGGAGGAAGGGGCACCCTGCCCTTTCTACTTGAGGCCAGACTGTCCTGTGGAGGACCCAGATGGTCTGGTGTTCGCCCGACTCCACCTGAGGGACCAAGCCTGAGAATTCAGATTTCCATTCGACCATCATCAAGTCCCTGCGGTACACTGGGCGAGTGCCAGAGGTCCGGGTGAGCGATGGCGAGTGCCAGCTCACCAAAGCCTTCTGCAGGGCACGCTGCAGAGAGCAGGGACTCAGCAAAACCAGCAATCTTGGTGCTGGGAGTGTTTGGGTAAACTGGGTTCAGGATGACCTTAAGAGTAGTTTGTATGGTGACAGTAACTACCAGGTGACACAACCCATGAGATAGGGATGTGAGCACATCGAACCTGACATGTTCCAAGGACGTGAGCACTGCTGCGATCCTCAACACACCCTGCGCAGGACCTGACCTTGGCAGGAGTGACCAGTGGCCACCTCCTCCCAGGACAACCCACACTCTGAGTCACTGCTGTCACGGGGAGGACTGCCTGGCACAGGGTTCTGGTCAGATTATCAGCCCCCGTCTTGAAGAGTCACTAGACACAGCAAGAAGGCACAGTCCACCCCGTCTCCATGAGGGCCCCCTGCAGTTCCGCCCACTGAGTGTCCTGCCACCTCAGGGTGCTTGGAGCTGGTCCTCCCTGTGCCAGTGTCAACATCGTAGGCTGAATAGTTCAGGGGGAGGGGTGTCCTAGTGGTGCAGGGCACTAAGCGACATCCCTGGCCCGAACACTCTGATGCTAGTGCCATCTGCTGTCCCCGCTGTGAAGACCAAACTTTCCCACACTGCCAGTGTCCCCTGGGTGGCAAAATCACCCCACAGACGATGACTGTCCTGGTCACAGTGCTCCCTGTTCAGTCGCGATCGCTGCATCCTCCTTCCTGCTCATCACTCGGGGGTGCTTCTGAGTCGTCCGTGTGTGGGATGAGGAGGACGCCCCGTCTGGCCTAACTGGGTTCCTTTTTGCCACAAAGCAGGTCCCTTGTCATCCACGAGCTACGCAGGAATTTGGACGGCTGAGTTTGTGACCCATTCCAATGGCAACTCTGAGAGTGGCGGTTTTAAGTGACTGGGCCTCAGGACTTTTGCTGAGTGAGATTCAAGCTGCATGCTAAGCAACTGCCCGCTGTGTCCCTCCTGTGCGATGGTAGGACATGTGCTGGAATGCGCTCGCTCTCCCTTCAGGAGCAGATTCTGCTACTCACTGACCAGTCAACTGATGTGGAAAAGCTAAAAATGTTGCCATTACTTTCTACCTGGAAAATGTTGAAATGAGACACAACAGTCACCTGGAGTCTGCTAATGCAGTTTGGTGGCAAACAGGCACTTTCGCCGAGTCAGGGCCAGCTCTGTCGTCTCTGAAGGAGGCCCAAAGAACCCTTAGGTGCGCAGACTGCCGCACTGCACAGAGCAGCCCAGACTCGCTTCTGAAGCAGCTCTGCATCCTGGGGACAGTGGCCCTGGGCTGCACCCTGCCCAGAAGCCCAAGGTTTCTCCACGATCCTGAGCCTCCCTGTGTGGGTTAATTTAAGCATCTTGTAGACAGATTATGACCCACCGAGTCTCAGCAAGAATGTGGGCAACCCCTTCATGTCCACCAGCTGAAGTGGTCCAGGGAGCTTCAGCACTTGCAAGAAGGAAACAGGAAGGCCCGGCTGTGGCTTCCACCATCAGCTGGAGCCACAGTGCCAGGCTGCTCTGAGGGAGCGAGGGGCCAGAGAGGCTTTCGCAGATTCCACAGGGAAGGGCCCAACATGATCCTGGGACCGAGTTGCACACGCTTTAACAA
>PVHX01007970.1:7706-87003 GCA_004024805.1 Geosciurus inauris
TTGATTTTTAAATTACAGTCACTTATCCTTTCTTTGTGTTCTGGGTTCTACACATAAAGGCCTAAAGGTTTCTACTGTTTCATTTAACGTACTATAAATAACAAACTATTTCTTATCATTAATATTGTTTTGGGATGTAAATACAAAGAAATTAAAGATTCTAAATATGATACTTAATAAAAAAAAGTGTTTCTATATATCAAAGTCTTCATATGGTAAAACAAAACAAAAAAATTTAAAGTAAATGTTAAAAAAAATTTAAAATAAATGATAAAAGATTATAAAATTAACAAGTCTTTACCCAAAGCTAATTTAACTAGATATAATCCTACAATGGACCTGACAACTATCATCTTTGATCATACAACTCCTATGCCATGCCTTTGACAAAATAATGGTCCTTTATATTACAAACATTTCTCCTTGGCTGCTGCCTCTAAAATTAAACACTTTAATAAAACAAAAAGGGGGAATAAGGGCATCATATAAGTCCCCTAAAGATAAACTTAATCTAGCTTTATTTACTTTAAATTTTTTGATCCTGGACACGAACGGACACAGTGCAGCGGACAGACACTCCATTGGTCCCCAAAACGGATGCTATACATTTAACTATATTCCTGCTAATATATCTCATGGTACCTTGTGTTGTCTAAGCAGATTAACTATCTTCTTGCCTAAGTCTACAGATCTGTTAGAAGAGCATCCCGCACACCAACGAGAAACGCGATCTCTGACTCTGTCTGAAGACTGTGATGACTTCATCCATTTAGTCTCCGTTGCTGAATTTAATGCTTTGACTTTTTCTCTTGTAGGAATCCCTGCATTAGCTGTGGGGGCTTATAAAGGGACCATGAAGCTAGCGTGTGCGTTAGCAAAGCATATTAATTATACATCTAATGCTATCGCACTATTAAATGATGAACAAAAACAGCTCAGACAAGCTATATTGGACAACCGAGCTGCCATTGATTATCTGCTGTTATTACATCATAAATCTTGTACTGAGGTTCAAAATATGTGTTGCTTTAATCTAACTAACAACAGTAATTCTATCACCAAGGATTTAGAAAGGTTAAAAGAGATTGTTAATCGTATTCAACAAGACACTTCAGGCAATGATTTCTTGTCATGGTTGACATCCTGGCTACCCAATTTGACCTGGGTGAAACAGTTGTTCTTAGGTGGGTGTTTTATTCTCTTGCTACTATTGATCTGTTCCTGTATATTTCAATGCTTTTTGCGCATATGTTTTCGCAAAATGAGACAAGATTATCGCCGAGACAAACGAGCCATTCTGCAAGCTATGTTAGCCATAAAAAGTGGCACATCCCCCCAAGTCTGGCTGAGCATGCTGGAATGGTAGTCAAAGACGGGTAAGATCATCACAAAGAACATACCAACCTAAGACAGGACTTAAGCATGAAGGCTTAACGTCTGATGACGGGTAAGGATGCTCCGAGGTGGAGACGACCTAAGGCAGGCAAGTTCCCGAGCCTTTATTATAAAAGAAAAGGGGGAGATGTTGGGGGAAGGCTCTCTGGGCCCCGGAGCTGCCCCACCCTTTCAAGATGGCAACCTGGCTGTATGCCAGAAACTTGCAGTAAACAGGTGGACAACTTAAGGAAGTGCACAGCATTGGCTGGCGGTAACATCACTGTGCATGCTTGGCTCGTGGGCAATGCTTACTCTGATACACGCCTGTATTCTGTTCATGCATTCCCCTCGTGCTTGATAATGCTATTCCTTCTGATTGGTTGTAACTCTGCTCTGTAATACTTCCTGCTGTATGAAAAGTATAAAGAAGGAGGCTGGGGGGAAGAATGAGAGAGAACAAAAGAGAACCTAGGAAGGCAAGAAGAGCACTCAACAAAAATAAAGATTGCTTTCTGAGAACAACGGCGTGATTATTGTCTCCTGCCGGCGGGCGACAATACATCCCAAACTCTATTTTGTATTTTATTTATAGATATGGTCTCACTGAGTTGCTTAGTGAGTTGCTGAGCACCTTGCTTTTGCAGAAGCTGGCTTTGAACTCACTATCCTTCTGCCTCAGCCCCTGGAGATGCTGGAATTATAAGCATGTGTCACCAAGCCTGGTGTCATCTGGCTTTTGACATCACCATGTCTAAGTTTACTCAAAGTAGCCACTGGACCTCTGGTTTCCACACACCAGGCTGAGCCACTTGCTTTGGTTTCCCTGGGTCCCTGTACTAAGCCTGTGCTTACAATTCCCTGCCCTTCCTTCCTTCCTCCTTCCCTTCCTTCATACTAGGTATTGAACCCAGGGTGCTAAACCACTGAGCCACATCCCTAACCCTTTTTTATATTTAATGTAGAGATAAGGTCTTGCTGAGTTGCTTAGGGTCTCACTAAATTGCTGAGGCTGGCTTAGAATTCAAGATCCTTCAGCTTCAGCCTCCTGAGCTGCTGGGATTACAGGTGTGAGCCACCCCGACTGACAATTGCCTTTCTGAGGGACGCATGCCCAACACTGTCTCTGAAAAATTAAGTTGGGATGGAGTCTGGATTTCAAAAAAGTGGAGTCAGAGGTGTATCTCCACAGAAGTCAACTCTTCCTCAGATTTGAAGGTATACCCCTCAATTCTGTGGAGCATGATGGTAGATGAGGGCAAAGCAAGCACAAAATGTGAAATAAAGGTAAGCCGAAGAGAAATGGAAACTCTGGGGTACGGTAATTTTTCACCACCCTGCCTCTGGGGAGTCACAGAGAAGCGCTGATAAATGAAATTAAACTGCATTAAAGAAAGAGTGGAAAATAAGAGAAGCCCAAAAGGAAGAGATTTGAAGAGCAAGCAAAGCAAAGCAAAGCCGAGAGCATGGGATTTGTGTGAAGAACAGCAGAACACTCATATTTTATAGAAAATAGCTGGAAGTTGGCAAGGGTCTTCTGCACCTGAGATCCCAACAGCAGGGTTTGGCAGCAGCTGGCAGGCCAGCCAGTCAACAGCAGGTTTGCTCACGCGGAAGCCCAGGTAACAAGGGCGTCCAGGTAGATGGAACCATCGGGAACCTGCCACTTAGGAAGAGCTTCCACTGCTGTTGATGACCTCGCCAGCTCCTGAGCCCCATGACACAGCTTTTAAAGAGCAGAAGAAAAGAGTTTCTGAGAAAATTGGCAGAATGATCAGTTGACCTACCGGTTGGTGAGGAGCACTAAACACATCCCTCTCTAACTCCATCAAGAGGAAAAGCCGAGGGCCGATGTCCTGGGCCCGTGAAGAGAAATCAGGAAAGAAATGCAGCAGTGTCCAACATGGCTGCTGGCAGAACATAGCCCAGAATTCATGAAGGAAGAAAGCCTGTCTGTGGAGATCAAAGCAATAAATCAATACCTTCGGCCCAGGTGCCCTTCATCTCCTGTGTGTGCCTGACCCAGTACCTGAGGACACTACAGTCACCAAGCGCACCAAGTGACGGGGTCTCGGAGCCACACTCAGGTCCTCGTTTCAAAGGTGAGAAGCAGCACATGGATAGAAACCACGGTGGAGCGCTGACAGGAATTGCCAAGCCTGCTGGTGGCAGGTGCAGGGTGAGACCAGGCCCCTGTTTCTGACTCACTGTCCTTTCTTCTGTATCCAGCTCTCCTCCAGTTACAGGGAACTTTTTTTTTTTTTTTTTTTGTGGTGCTGGGTATTGAACCCAGGGCCTTGTGTCGGCGAGGCAAGCACTCAACCAACTGAGCTATATTCCCAGCCCACCCGGAACATTCTTTATTGATACAGTTGGCTTAACATTGACCATAATTGTAGAGGTTTTCTATTTGTCGCCCTTGTTCTTTGTTCTTTCTTTGTTTTTTGTTTTTTTGCTTTCTCCAGTTTGATGAGCATTTTATACAATTCCACTTTCTTTTCTCTTTCAATATGCCAATTATACTTCTTTACTTTTTCCCCAGTGATTGCCCAACAGTTTGCAGTAGACTTTTGTAACTAAATCAAGTCCACTTACACATGCCCAGCACTTGGTTCATTTTTTGCCTCCTTTCCATTCCTATAACATTGCTGGCATTCATTTCATCATCCATAAGCTCTAATTTTCCATTACATTACTGTTGTTATTATTTTGAACAAACTGTTACCTGCTAGCTCCATTAAGAGTAAGAAAAAATAACATTTTTGTCTTACCTCTATTTTTCCTTCTGAAATCGTCTTCCTCTATGTAGATCCAAATTTCTGACATATCATTATCCTTTTGTCTAAAAAATTTCTTTTGACTTTTTTTTTTTTTTTTTCTGCAAGGCAGATGTCCTGGCAACACATTCCCTCATTTTTTGTTTGTCTGAAAAAGTCTTTATTTAACTTCTGCTCTTAAAGGGTAATTCCTCTGGACACAGATTTCTAGATTAGTGTTTTTTCTTTCCACTGTGAGCCTCCATCAAGCAGCAGTTATCATTTCATGTTCCTCCGAGTGCTGCTCCAGGGCAGACTGTGGCTCAGCCTGCTCTGCTTTCCTGTGTCCTCCTGCTTCCCCAGTTTTGGGGGTGGCAGCTTGCTCTCTGACCTCAGTTCTCTGGTGGTTCTAAGAAGCAGTGTTGAGTGTCAGCCTGTTCATCTGTTTTCTTGCGTAAGTGAGAGTGATAACTGGGCTCTTTACAGATCAGACTGAAATCTAAATATACCTTATTAGTTCCATGAAATTAACCATATCTACTAAATAATTTATTGATTAATCCATTGGTTATGGTGTTCTCTTCCATTCTCAGTCTTTGTCATTTGAAATAGTCTCATTCAGAAATAATAAATTGAATATTTCCATTAACTAGTCTCCAATGTTCCATGACCACTGCTTGAAGCATGGATTCTCCTAGCTCCCCACTCCCATCATCCATTTTCACTTAAAATTCCTACTTTAGGGCTGTATGAATGGGCACCTGGGGAAAAGCTGCATTTCTAAGCCTCTCATGCAACCATAGTGGCCATGTGGCTAAACTTGGGCCAATGGTATCTAAGTGGGACAGGTGGAGTTCAGGCTATGACCCTCCACCCACTCTTCTAGTTCTCTCCACCCCTGCATCCCATTTGAGTCCAGGACGCATCCTTGACTTGAGTTCACTGGCTCTTTCTATCTCTGGATGCCTGGCAAGTCAAGTCCTTCATCCTCTCCCAATCGGATCACTATAGTTACCTGAAGCTGAATGTGCTCCTAAGTTTTAAACGGGATAGAGAGAGACAGAAGTAAGTCACATCCCCAGGACATGATTCCCAGAGAGATCCAGACTTCACAAGCAACAATGGACTTCTTTATTGTCCCATTTCCTTCTTTGTACTTTTTCTCCATGTTACTCTTTATCAGTGTGTGCTCTGAGAACCACCAGTCTTCTCTTGCTTGGCAACCGATAAAATGCATATTAATGAACGCTGTCTGACATGCAGAATCAGAACCACCAGCATGGGGCCTGAGATTTGCAAGTGCTTAGGGTGATTTTTGGATGTATTAAAAGATGATAATTTTCTGGTATCTAAGTGGAAATGTGGGAAATAGAAAGATGAATGAATCGTGGCTCCCATCTTCTAGGAGTTCACAAATTCAACCTTGTAAAGAAGAGAAGATGTACACAATGACAATATGAGGGAAAATATGGTAAGTTCTATGATAAAGCTCAAAGGAAATGAAAATATAAGTGCCCATGCAGTTGGCTCTTTGTATCTGTGCATTCCACATCTATGGATTCAATCAATTGTGAATTAAATGTACATATATACACACATATGTATATTACATATACATATACACACATATACATATATGTACATATATATGCATATATAATTGCATCTCTACTGAACACACATAAACTTTTTCCTTGTCATTATCCCTTAAAATAATAAAGTAATCTATCAGCTATTTACATGGCACTTGCATCTACATTAGGTATCATAAGTAAACTGAGATGATTGAATGTGTACAGGAGGATGTGCCCAGGTTTCTATGCAACTGCTATTCCATTTTCTATAAAGGACCTGAGCATGGGTTTTGGTATTTGGGAAGGGTCCTGGAACCCTCAACCCCACCCAGAAAACATAAAGATGACCATATTTGTAAACCTACTCTGAGTTGAGAGCAATCAGGTTAGTTTTTGTAAATGATAGTTTTAGTAATAATAATTTTATATTATTTTTGTCATGGGATACCGCACAAGAAATCTGTGGATTAGTGCCAAGGGTAGATGGAAGATCTTAAAACATGGAGGTAAAATATTGTTTTGGCAAATAATTACTTTGGGCTAAATTAAAACTGGAAGTCGCTGACACTAACCAGGGGCCTGGCTCAATAGACAAGGCAGAAGTTAAAACCCAAGTCAAGGTTAAAGGCTGTAGGACACAAAATGCAGGGCTCAAGTTCCAAGCTCAGGGTGACTTGTGGTTTCCAGGTCCCCGTGAGGATAGCACTGTTAGCACCACTAAGTAACAAAAGTGTTTTTGATGAAAAGGTGACAGTGCCCAAAATGTGTTGACTGTGGCAGTGGCTGAGGCTGCAGGGGACAGTGAGACTTCATTAGGCAATGGCTTTGGCATGGAAGCAGGGGTTGGCCAGAGCCAGCAGCTCAGGAAAGTACAGCTCTTAAAAAGGAATGGAAAGGATAAGTCACCACTGTGGGAGAGAGGGTGTATTGGGTTATGAAACTGACACAGTGTAGACACATTGGCAAAGAAAAATGACAGCATGCTAGGGCCTCCACCCCTCGTCCTCTGCATTCTATGTTGAGCCTCTGCATTGTCGGTTAGCTTAGAAGCGGAGGAAGGGACCAGGCTGGGTTGAGTGGGCATTTGCTGTTACTGCTTCACATTCACTTCTTCTTATTCTCTATACACTGGTTTCCCTTGGAGAATGTTTCCTCCATGCTGGGTCTTGTCTGGGTGGGCAGGTCCACGAGAGAGAGGCAGTGTCAAATCAAGAAGCCCAGGTTGGCCATTGCCTTCTCTTGCTGTCATACTGGTCCATCAGAGGATCTCAAGGACAGAGGATCAGAGATGCTTATTCATTTCTGTGGCAGAGTCAAAGATCAAGTTCTCATCTTGACTTTAAAGCCCACAGCACTTGGGTCTGCTTCTCTCTGAAGTCATGTCCTACTGTTCTCCATTCTTGTTCCCCTTCTCTAACCCCATCGACTTCTTTAATGACTTATGTGCTATGCACTCCTCCTCTTCATGATTCTATACTTCCAAGGCAATCAATAATTTCAAACAGCATAAAATCTAGTAAGAGAGAACAAAATTCAGAAGATATAAGAGAAATATCAAGTTACAGATATTTGTACATAAGCAAAACTAACCAAAGAAGAAGAGAGATATGTCATGTTGATCATTTCTACACTAACCAGTTGCTGAATAGTCAAATAATTGATGAGACTTTGTTTATTCACCACATTGTTGAGCAAACATGTGTTAATCAGTACCTACTAGATGCCAAGGCCTAAAGATATAAAGAAAATATGGCAACATTGTTGCATTGAGGTGATTGTGTCTTTGGCTAAGAAGTTATGTCAATTAATAAATATAATAGAGATGGAATTTTAGTTCAGTTTCTTAGAATCATGAATTGATTTACATTGCATAGCCAAAGAAATGACTAATGGAAATAGAATTCTAGACTTCTCCCCACAGTAGTGTGCTTTGCTACTTAGAAGAGAAGAGCTTCTAAGGAGCAATAGCATTGTTCTGTAGCCCAGCGACTTGAGAAGCTGAGGCAGGAGGAAAATCTGAGCCCTGGAACTCAAGGTCAGCGTGGGAAACAAAGGGAAATCCTGCCTCAAAAACAAATAAATAAGAAAGGAAGAAAGAAAGGAAGGAAAGAAGGAAGATTGATTCAGAAGAGAAAGGTTTCACAGTGCTCTCGTTCATGAATTTCTTCCTCAGCTTGGAGCATGTGTTGGTCAGCCTTTTGTCCTGTGACCAAAATACATGATTTAAAAAAAATAAAACAGAAAGTTTATTTTGGCTCAGTTTCAGAGGTTTAGTTCATAGTGGGCTGACTCCATTGCTCTGGACCCAAGGTGAGGCAGAACATCATGGTGGAAGGGTATGGTGGAGGAAAGTTGCTCCATTCATGGAGGCCAGGAAGCAGGAGATAGAGGGGATACAGGGATGATGAACCCTTTTAGGGCATCTCCCTGTTGATCTACCTTCTCTGGCTGTGCCCCATCTGCCTACAGTTACACCTACTTGGTCCATTCAAATTAGGATGGACTATTAGTTTACAGATCTCATAATTCAGTAGTTTCACCTCTGAATATTCCTGCTTTAACACAGGAGCTTTTGGTGGACATCTCATATGCAAACCATTAAATTCTGCCCCTACCTCCCAGATGTTTGTGTCTACCTCACAATGGCAAAATGTACTTAGTCCAAGAGTCCCCATAAATTTAACAGTTCGAGCATTGCTCAAAAGTCCAAGTCCAAAGTCTCATTTGAGATTCAAGGCAAACTCCTGGTTGCAAACCCTTGTAAATATCAGAAGCAATTTCCATACATCCAATATACATTGGCACAGAATAAACATTACCATTCCAAAAGAGAAGAACAGGGGCATAGAAAGAAGGGATGGGACCAATACAAGACTGAAACCCAGCCATACAGGTCCTATAACTCTAGATATAGTGTCTGGGGCACATGGTAATGAGACATGTTCTCCAAAAGGCTTGGACCATCCTGCTCCTTTGCTCTTATCAGTTGCAGTTTGTACACGGGCTCTCTTTTAGGCTGTCTCTGCAGTTAGCAGCTTTCCCCAGCAGACATATTATGGGCATCTTCAACTTCCTCTGAAATCTTAGCCAAAGACTCCATGACTCCTCCCTAACTCCAATATCCTGTATTCCTACAGAATGAGCTACAAGTGGATAATGCCAACATCTATTGCCAGTTTGTACAGTAGCTAAGGACCCTGAGATCAGAGCTGCAGTGGCCATTGAGTACATGAGTTGTTGAGTATGATGAAACAACTTCCTAGTTCCCCTGTGCAAGCAGAGTGCCCTCATGATCTCTTTTCAAATAAATTTTCCTTTCTACACCCTTGAGCCTACAGTGGGTGTGGTCTCACAAATTTCCAAGATGCCCTCAAGCTATCTTTCCTATTGTCCCTGGGCAAAGTATTTAGCATCTCTTTAACAGCTGTAATCTCTAATGACCACATCTTCCTTGGCCCCAGGTTTATATACACTTCTCTGGTCAAACTGAAAACTTTAAAAATCCTTCAGCTCTGCTTTCTGTACTTGATTCTCACAGTAAACCTGATTAAAAGTTGCCAGCAGAATCTATACCACTGCCTGAATGCTATGCTGCCTTAAAATGTCCTCTGCCAGATTAATTAGTTCCTCACTTTTAAATTCATCCTCACACGAAGTTTCACAATGCGGGCAAAATTTAGACAAGTTATTTGACAAAATGTAACATGAAAAGCCTCTAGAGTTCTTATAAACTCCCAATATAGTCTTAATTTCCTTCTGAAGCCACGTGAACAGGTTTTACTGTCTATATTGGTCTTCTGAGATTCCCAGAGAGTCACCCACTAAGCTCCACTTACAACATTGCAGCTTTTCCATAATGCATCTCCAAAATTTTCCAAATTCCTCCTAATAAATCCGCTACAAAGGCTTTGGAACCACAAAATCAGGCTAGTCATAACAAAGCTGGTAACAATTTCTGTGTGGGTCAGTTTTTCATCACTGTAACAAAAATACCTGGCAAGAAGAATGTCGAGGAGGAAGAGTTTATTTTGCCTCAGAGTTTCAGAGGTTTAGTCAATGGTTGGCCAACTCCATTGTTCTGAGCCCAAGGCAAGGCGGAACATCATGGCAAAAGGGTGTGATGGGGCTTCAGGAAAGATGCAACTTTCTAGAGCATGCCCCCCAGGGAACCACCTCCTCCAGCCAACTGCCTACACTTAGATCCAGTCAATCCAGTGAAACTGGGATGAATTGATTAGGTTACAGATCTCATAACCCAATCATTTCACCCCTAAATATTTTTGCATTAACACTGGAGTTTTGGGGGGACATCTCATATCCAAACCACAACAGAGCATAACACTATTTTAAAAGGAAGAAAGAAACTGAAGTGTCATAATACATTGAAACAGTTTTTACTTTGTTCCTACCTGAAATCTTTCTAGAATGGCCATAGAAGGAAATAAAGTGGAGAAGGAGAAAAAGGAAAAGGGAGGGTTAGAAATAAGACCGTGGCATGACCTTCAAAGATAAAGGAAATGAAGATGATCTAAGAGAAGGAATGCTCTGAAAACTAGAAAGAAAATGTATGAATGGTAACTGGTTTTTTATACCAAGGAAAGCTGAACCCTAGAAGGAACCCAGCACAGAACCATCAGTCAGCCCTTTAGTGACCTGATGTGATGAGTGGACAGCCTCAAATCATCAGACTCTTGACAAAAAGTATCCAATACTGAAATCAGACACCAGAACAAATGGAAAACCATTTAGAGGAAGTAGACACGACTCAGGGAGAAGACAGCTGCAAGGAATACCAACACCAGAATTTACATCCTTATAGAGAGAAAAGTAGACACTGCACCATGAAACAAGAACAGAATACCTTAAAAAGGAACATACTGAAGAGGAAAAAGAGGCTTTAAAAAATTCTTTGATCACATAAATGTGAAACTCAATAGAAGAGTTGGAAAATAAAAGTTTTCAAAAAAAAAATCTCTCAGAAAACATCAAGAATGGTGGCTCATTACTGTAATCCCAGCGACTCAGGAAGCTGAGGCAGGGGGATTGCAAGTCCAAGGCCAGTCTCAGCAACTTAGCGAGACCCTAAGTAACTTAGTGCGATCCTGTCTCAAAAAAAAAAAATTGGGGGGGCTGGGGTTATGGCGCAGTAGTAGCGTGCTTGCCTGGCATGCGTTAGGCACTGGGTTCTATCCTCAGCACCACATAAAAATAAAATAAAGATATTCTGTCTACCTACAACTAAAAAATAAATGTTTGAAAAAAATTTAAAAAAAGAATAGGACAGGTGTTGTGGTACACATCTGTAATCCCAGTGGTTTAGGAGACTGAGACAAGAGAATCACAAGTTCAAAGCCATCCTCAGCAACTTAGTGAGATGCTGTCTCAAAATAAAATACATAAAGATGGTTGGGGATGTGGCTCAGTGGTTAAGTGCCCCTGGGTTCAATCCCTGGTATCCCCATCCCCCAGGCAAATCTCTCAGAAAGTAAAACCAAAAGACAAAGAGTTGGAAAATAAAGGAATAAAAATACATTTGTAGTTTAGTTAATAGGCAAAACATTTGCTAGAAAAGAGTTCCAGCCTGAAGAAAGGATGAGCATGTCGTATCTTAAAATTTCAGAACTCTGGGGATTAAGCAATAATCCTAAGAACTTCCAGAGGGGTACAGGTCAGCATCAGACAGAACTAGAAACCAGAATGCTATTGAAGTACTCAAAAGCAGCCCAGGACTTTAGAACATAACAGAGCAATGTTATATAATATAATACCAAATGCTCTGCAGGGAAATCATTTTCCATCTAAATTGTCTAACAAGGTTGAAGAGTATCAAAATATTTACCTTTCACATACTTTTTTTTTTTTTTTTTTTTGGGGGGTACTGGAGATTGGACTCAGGAGTACTCGACCACTGAGCCACCTCCCCAGCCCTATTTTGTGTTTTATGTAGAGACAGGGTCTCACTGAGTTGCTCAGCGCCTTGCCATTGCTGAGGTTGGCTTTGAACTCAGGATTCTCCTGTCTCAGCCTCCCTAAGGCTGGGATTACAGGCTTGCGCCACTGCACCCAGCTACCTCTCACATACTGTTTCGCGGAGGATGTTTTTTTCATTGAACAAGGGAATAAACAAAGAAAAAATAATATCCTGTGTTCAGGAAAGAAAAAATATCTAACAGAGGAGAAAAATGAAAAAAATCCCCATCCTCAAGATTAGTACAATGGGCCCAGAAAACCCAGTCCAGCTCGGAGCAGGAAGACAGAGGAGGGCTCCAGGCGGTCCACAGCAAGGAGACGAAATAGTCCCAAACATGAGCTCTCTGCACCGGTTAGGAGATTCGTGTTCATGGTAGAGAGTTTAGGGATGAATTCCTAATAGGCACCCAGGAGGTTAAACAACAGGAAGGAAATGACATTTATTCACTTTGGGGGTAATAAGTGTAGAAGAAAGGAAATGGAATCATGGTTAACCACATAGACTGTGTTTACATAGATATAAGAAAACACTAAATATCCATGATCTAGCGTGTTGAGAATATGATGGCGGGGTGTATGTGCCTGTGTGGGGGGGTCTCTGTGTTTGTATGTGTGTGTGTGTTTGGTTGTGAACAGCAGCAGTGAAGAGCTAAACCCCATCACACAAGATGAAATCTGTGGATAATGTCTAAAAGAAAAATACCAAGAGGTAGCACTGTAAGCATTTAGTTAGAGAGATGAAAGTATCCCTCTTCCCCACAAAAATGCTGCTAAAAATGTTGCAGAAAGTTGCCTCTGGGGAGCAGAAAGAGATGAGCGAGGACTGGGCAACCTGTACACGTGTGTGTTTGATTAATTTGAAATCCTTGGATTATGTCAGACCATCTTCACTCATAAATATATGGTCCCCTTTAGAAATATTTTACGTATTAGCAAAATCAGTAGTTGTCATTATAAGCTTAGAACAGATTGTGCATGTGAGGACTCAGGATAAAGCAAAAACCATTTGACCCAGCTATCCCACTCCTCAGTGTGTACCCGAGGACATAAAATCAGCATACTATAGTGACACAGCCACATCAATGTTTATAGCTGCTCAATTCACAACAATCAAAATACGAAACTAACCTAGATGTCCTTCAACTGATGAATGGATAAAGAAAATGTGCTATATATACCCCACGGAATATTACTTAGTCTTAAAGAAGAATGAAATTATGGCATTTTCCAGTCAATGGATGAAGCTGGAGAATATTATACTAAACAAAATAAGCTAGTCCTCAAAAACCAAAGTCTGATGTTTTCTCTGATATGCAGATGCTAATTCACAATAAGGGAGGGGGGCTAGGGAAGAATAGAGGTACTTTGGATTAGCTAAAGGGGAGTGAAGGGAGGGGAAGGGTGTGGGAGTAGGAAGAATAGTAGACTGAATCAGACATTATTACCCCATGTACATGCATGATTATACAACCAGTGTGATTCTGCATCATGTACAACCAGAAGAATGAAAAATTATACTCCATTTATGTATGATATATCAAAATGCATTCTACTGTCATATATAACAGTTAGAGCAAATTTAAAAATCTTTTTTTTTTTTTTGGTGCTAGGGATTGAACCCAGGGCCTTGTGCATGTGAAGCAAGCATTCTACCAACTGAGCTCTATACCTAGCCCCTAAAAAAATCTTAATAAAAGTTAAAAACAAAAAAGTTCTTTGTGGCAATAGAAGTTATATATTACTGCCTGAAAAAAAACCACAAAAACTTAATAAGAGAAAGAAATGCAATTGCATGTTGGCTTTTGGGGCAACCAGAGCAGAGGTTTGGGAAGACTGGAATTCTGTGCTCATTGATAACACTTACATAACTCAGGCAGGAGGTTTGGCCACTGCTGTTCAGGAACCAATGACTTGATGCTGGTTTAGTGATTGTCCTCAAGTCTGTGTTGAAATAATAAAGAGCAATTTCTGAGTGCTTACTATGTAATAGGTGCTGTGCTCACATGTTGTTTTGTAAATATTATCTTAGATAATCCCTACCAGATCCTACAGATGAAGGATTATTGGTATAGATACAAGATACTTATCTTCCAGTTTAGGAAATAGATACAATGGGAAGTAAAGTGACTTGCCCAGGGTGGCCAAAGGGGTCTATTACAAGCCTGCCTGACTTGGGGCATCTGGGCTCTTGCAATAGTCCTACCAGACTGGTGTCTGTGGCACCAGGAACAGCTGCTGGTTTGCTCCTTGCCCTGGTCCACTGTGTGCCGGGTTCTTCCTCCCTGCCTCCATCTCCCTCTGTCCCTTTCCATGCCTCCTCCCCCTGCCCTGCCCTTATCCCCTTTAATGTTTAGCTATGGCTTTGCTCTGTGGGCCCACTTGTGGGCAGGCAGGCTGCTGTATTCATCTGAGGGGCCTGGGCCTTACCCCTGATGGGACAAGATGGGTCAGATGCTGTCCCAAATAAGAACAAGACAATCATCTTTTTGGAGCCTTCTAGGACATTCTGTGTAAGTGCTTTTGCCTCATCTACATTTCTCTTCTCAACAGCATTTTTTTGTGAAATGCTCTGAGTCAGATGCTGTTCTTTCCATAGCTCTCTGGTGAAAATACCCATTTTATCAGCTGGAATCAGCTTGGTCTCTATTATGAATGGTAAGGATTGTTAACACAGCTCTCTGGGAATAGTGAGGATAATAACACTTATATTTTACATTCTTTGTATATCAAAGAGTCCATCAGCTCAAATATCATGCAAACACTTTGTTTTGAAGAGTTTTGCAACTTAAGCATTCACTTCTACTCATTTTAAATCCTGCATTTTTTGAAGCGTATAGCGTATAACCTGAAATTTGTTTTTCCCTTGATAAGCATTTTCTTACTTTCTGGATTGTGTTACTCCTTCATGTACACGTTTCTGGCTCAGGAAATATTCAAGCAGTGGCTTCTAGAAATGAACAGAAAATTGGATTTAATACCCACTAAGATTCCTTCTCTCTGAGACCTATAATCCTTATGGCACGAAAACCTCATTAAGTTGAAACCTGGTAATTTGTAATATTCACACTGGGCTCAAGTTGTAGTGTACTTTTGAGCTAATAAAAAGTCTTTCTAAGCAAAAATGAAGAGCAGATTGAGGTCAAATATTATATGTGTGCCATACAAATAATTTGTATGACAAAAGTGTTCTTGGAGATAGTTTCCAAGAATGTTTTTGTACTTAGCAACCCTGTACTCACATATTTTTGGTACTAAATGTGCTTGACTTTTCACTAATTCCCCTGGGCTTTCCTCTAATTAGCCTAAATTGATAGGGGTTTACCCTTTGTAGGCATCTTAACTATAGATGTGGAAAGATGATTTTAATCAGGCTCCTTCTAATCAAATGCACACAAAGACAAGCTACTGAGGATGGAGACTGTGACTTCACAGTCAGCTGCTTTAACTCTGATTGTCCCAAAAGTTTGGCCTCTGAAAGTTTCACTGGCTTTATTGATCATCTCTCAGAAAGCTGAACCCCTAGGGCCACAAGAAGAACTCGGCTTTATAGAATGAAGTGATGAAACATTGGGTACAAATCGCATCTTAGAATTTGTGGTAGCAGCAGAAGTGAGTTCCTTTCTGTGTCAGCAGGGGACATGCGTCCTGAAGAAAATTCTAGAGAGATGATGTAGTTCCATTTTAATTGCAAATTCAATGTTTCTGGGGAGAAAAATATCATCTTCAGCTTCATTGTGTATATCCCAGAACAATGACTATCCCATGACCCCTTTGCCCAGATCAGACCACACCTTGGGCAGTGTGCTTAGGTCCTGGTACCACATTTTATGAAAGACTTGGATAAACAGTAGGTTTAAATAAGAATAAATGACAACAACAGAACCCAGGAAACTATGTTTTATGAGGAATAATTTAAAGAATAGGAATAATTCCTGGATTGGAAAAGATTTCAGGAAAACATTTTCAAATATTTAGAAGGAAATTAAGAAAATGATTCTGCTTTTACTAGGTAGGGCAGTTGCAACTTGTATTTGGTCTTCCTACATCTACCTTTGTTGTTTGACTTCTATTATGGCTTGGATATGAGGTATCCCCCAAAAGCTCCTCAGTTCATGTCAGAATGTGAGAGGTGAAGTTATTTGTTTATTGGAGCTATAACCTCAACAGTCCACCATTGTTTGAATGGACCAACTGGGCAGTAATTGTAGCAGGTGGGGCATGGCTGGAGAAGGTAGGTTAGTGGAGGTGTGTCCTAGAAGGGTGCCTCTTACCCATAGCCCTTTTCCCACTTCCTGGCCTCCATGAGCAGAATAGTTCTCCCCCATTATGTCTTTCCACCATGATGTTCTGCCTCACTTTGGGCCCAGAGCAATGGAGTCAGCCCACCACAAACCAAACCTCTGAAACTGTGAACCAAAATAAATTTTTCCTTCTCTAAGTTGTTCTTGTCAGGTATTTTATTCACAGCAATAAAAAGCTAACCCATTTTCCCTTCCACTCAAACCCATTTCAGATGAGGGTCAGCAATGAATTCTATTGTTGGGGAGTGTATTTTTGGGGGGGGGCATTCTTGATGAAAAGAGCTTTTCCTAACTTTTAGAAAAGCTTGGAAGAAATTGAACAAATGGTCAAGAGAGGAGTGACATTTTTAAGAATGGGGAGGAAAGAAAGTTATCCTGAGAGGAAGGGAATGGAAGTATGGTGGCCTGCCCCACGGTCACAAACAATCTGGTTCTTGTTCTGTGGTGTGTCCCTAGGAGGTAGTGGGACCTCAGGGTTGTCTGTGACCTGCACACCACAAGAGCCTCAAATGGGCATAGACGTTCATGGAAGGAGCTGTGAGCACTCCAGAGTCAAAACCATGGACTGATTGGTATAAGATTCAAGAACATTCCCTGAATATTTGGCTTTGCATAAGCTGCTGGGATCCTTCCATTCTCCTGGGGTTGTAGGCAAGTGGCTGGGAACCTGATTCTGACTGAGAACGTTACCATTAATAATGGAGGAGGCTCAAAGAAATGACAATTTCTTGCAGAAAACATTTGAATAGCAAGGACAAAGAAAGGATCCATAAGACGAAGGTTCTAGATAGAGGATTTTAGTTAATGCAAGAAATTTCTAACCATTGACCCTGTCAAGCATGCTTTGAGAAGCCATGAGCTCCCATTACAGTGTGGAAAATTATACCCATGTTTCGGGGGGATGGCAAGAGAAAATCCTACTATAGGTGGTACAAATTGAATTAATTGATGTTTCCATCCTTTCCGATGCTGGGTTCTGTGATTCTAGGGATCAACAGAAGCCCTGGCTCACAAGCGAGTGTGGGATTCCAAATCTAAGCAGCTGGTAAATATTTGCACAGGAGCCCTCTGAAAGCAGTCATTAGGAATTCTGTATCATAACACTTTGCACTGAATAACAACTGAAGTGTTTATTTTACTCTGGTTTCCAGAATGGGTGACTAAACTCATTTTCAAAGAGGGAAACGACAGCTGCGTCAGCTTTGATTGTTCTCAAAGTTGGGGTGTTCCTTTCTTCTTTCTTGATGTCTAAGGAATGTGTGTTTTCTTTCATTTTTATGATAACTGTGAGAGTAGAATGAGCATCAACAAAGAAGAAATTTGGAGTATGTACTGGAAGTTCAACTGGAAGGATTAGGGACAGAGGAAAGAGAAGGTAGGGACTGAATAGAAAGAGCGGAAATGTTGCCAAAGCACTCCCAAGCCAAGCCCAAGTTTTATGACGGGAAATGTTGGGTCTCCCAGTGTTGCACTTGGCTCCATTGTCCTGTGGCTGCTCCACCGTGTGTCAGACGGATTGTCAGGACTGGCACAAACCAATTAAAGTGGCATGAGCACACACACACCCTTACCAAGCTGCCGGAGCAACATCTCGCACCCGGTTCCTTTGGCAGGTATTCAAACCCAGACGCAGCTTTAGACGAGAGTTACTTGTGCAGAAATGTCAGAGCCGAATTTTGTTCTTTAATTTTAATTCTTTTTCATTGTAGTGAAAGCCTCAAGAAGTCCATTTAGTTCTAATACAAAAGGGTGGAAACGTAACTTTCCTTTCCTATTTCTGAATCCACATAAAAATTGTTTTTGTCACTCAAGAGATTTGTTATCAAGAAGGATATAATGTCACAGATATTAAATGCATGGAAAGGGAAGATGTAAAAGAAAGAAATTACTCTGACACAATGTTTTTTTAGGTATAAAGTATATCAACTGTTCTATAATTTGTAGAATTTGGAGAATTATGAAGTAGAGGTGACCAAAACTATTTTGTAACAATAGTGGGCAAGTCATTTTTCTCAGTAAGCAAGAACTTCTGATTTTGACTGTACTTCCACATGGAGAAAAAAAGCTTGGCTAATCTGTCTGGGGGCATGGGAGAGTTGCTTTTATTGGACTAACTCTCCCGCTAATAACAATGGTAAACCCTGCATTAAATGTTAACAACAGCAGTTTGCAGGCACCAGAGATCACATGAAAGTGGGCAGAAATTAGAAGGACACGATCCTTCAAACAAGGGAAGTGAATTAAGTGATATGGTTTGGATATGTTTCCCCAAAAGGCCTCTGTTTGGTCCCCAGCCTGGGACACTCTTGGGAAAGTGGAAACTTTAAAAGGAGAGAACTAGTGGGAGGAAGTCTAGTCACTGGCAACACGCCCTTGAAGGGGATATTGGGCCCTTGGGCCCTTCCCGCCTGTCTTGATTTTCAGGCCATCATGAAGTAAGCAGCTTCCTCTGCCTCACGCTCCTGACACTATGTCCTGTTTGCTTTGTCACAGGCCCAAAGCAATGGAGCCAACCACTCATACGCTGAAACCTCTTCAGAGAGGTTGAGACAAAATAAACCTTTCCTCCTCATAAATTGACAATCTCAGATATTTTGTTATAGTGACAGAAAGCTGACTAACACCCTGAGTAAACTTAGTGGCAGCACTCATCAGGTCTTCTCCCTGAGGACACTCCCCAGTTCACCCAGGGCATGTGAGGATAGACTCCAAACCCAAAATGGCAATTTTACTGAGATGAAGAGAAAAAAAATTGAAGTTTGAAGCTGCCAAAAGGGCTAGAAATCGAAGAGTAAAATAAGGAAGGGACCCACAAAATAGGATCTCCTAAAATTGTGTAAAGACATGTCTCGCAATCCGGGCTGGCTCCTGAACTGCACATGTATAGGGGGAGACTCCTGGGAGCTCAACAGCAACCTGCCTCTGGAGAGCTAGAGGCACATTGCTATTGCTGCAGCTCTGTGATGCTGGAGAGACAATCTGGAGTTCAAATTCCATTGACTGAGAAGGGCTTTGTCAAGCACAGTTGTGATCCTGGAAGGGACACTGTTTAGAGTACTGAGCATACGTCAAGAATAAAGAGTGTTCTGTCTTTTATGTGAAAGCCAGTCAGCTACAGCTGCAAGAGAAAACACAAGACAGACCCAGGAAAAGAAATTGATTATACTTCTAGGTTCTGGAAACAGAAGGCACCCTATACCATGTGGGGCCAAAATTATGTGTGCATAGCTGTCTTTTTTGAGATTTTATTTTATTTTTGGTGCTGGGGATTTAACCTAGGGCTTTGCATATGCTAAGCATGTGCTCTACCACTGAGCCACATCCTCAGCCCCAGTTATCTCTCCTGTGATGCTGGGCAAGTCTTCCCCCTGTGGCTGGGTAGAGGGAGGGCAGAGTCTGGCTCCATTAGAACTCAAAGTCCAGGTACATTCTTTTTTTTTTTTTTTTTAATATTTTGTTTAGTTGTAGATGAACACAATATCTTTATTTATTTTTTTATGTGGTGCTGAGGATCGAACCCAGTGCCTCACGTATGCGAGGTGAGCGCTCAACCGCTGAGCCATAGCCCCAGCCCCTCCAGGTACATTCTTCCATGGCCCCTCACTGCAGCAATACATGCCCTGGGTTTGGCCAGACACTTTGGACTCAGAATTTGAGACAAGAGTTGGCAATTTAAAATACAGGACAAGGGGCTGGGGTTGTGGCTCAGTGATAAAGCCCTTGCCTCGCATGTGTGAGGCACTGGGTTCGATCCTCAGCACCACATAAAAATAAATAAAATAAAGGTATTGTGTCCATCTACAACTAAAAAAGTATATATAAAATAAAATAAAATAAAATAAAATACAGGACCAGGATCATCCTACAGCATGGAGGCTTGTAACAGAGGCTGGGCGCATGGAGTGAGGGCTGGGTGTTGTACTGTGTTCAGCGTGTGCAAGCATCGCTGGGCTTCTGGTTCAGGGTTAGGTGGCCAGTCTCCCGATCCACAGCCCACTTCTATGCTCACAAACTCTCTTGTGCGCTTTTCTCAGCTACAGTTGGTTTCATTGTCTGCAACTGAGAACTGACCTACACACATTTGAACATTGGAAATCTGGACAAATTTAGGATAGCAGGAGAAGCTATTCTATCCTCTACCTCCTGTAGAGTAAAGGATGGCTAATGTAATGAGTCCTTTCAAGTCCTTCATTTCTTTCCTGGACTCGAGGGTGTTTTTTTTTGTTCTTTTTGTTGTTGTTGTTGTTGTTGTTAAAGTATTTTTTTTAGTTGTTGATGGATCTTTATTTATTTAATTTATTTATATGTGATGCTCGACCACTGAGCCACCTCTCCAGCCCTATTTTGTGTTTTATGTAGAGACAGGGTCTCACTGAGTTGCTTAGCGCCTTGCTGTTGTGGAGGCTAGCTTTGAACTTGCGATTCTCCTGTCTCAGCCTCCCTAAGTGTTGGGATTACAGGCTTGCGCCATCACTCCCGGCTCAAAAAGAGATTTTGTGGGTTCATCTATTTGAGGCTTTAAACTGTATACTTGGTCCTCTGAGATAGGTCAGAAATTGTTACAATGTGTTTGAGTTGTATAAACTCGTTTGACATGATTTTCATTCTCTTTTGCAAAGCCAATAACTTCCTAGCATGCATTTCTTGTATTCACTTTTTTTCTGGCCTGACAAAGATCTGTTACTTGGCCAAAATTTAGTCAACCTTCCTAATCTTCTGCTAGATCCACCTGTGCACTCCCTTATGATGTCCACTGTCTTGGCAAAGAGGCCTGCTAAGTCATTTTAGGGAGAACACCCCCATCCCTGATATCTGATAATACCCAATATGTGATCAGGCTCCTCCTCCTCCACATCCCCCAGGAGATGTCTGGCCACCCTGGCCTGTTTTCTGTAAGAATCCTGTCAGGTCAATTTAGCCAGAATGTCCTTTACTCTCAGTCTTTGTGACTTTCCATCCACTGATCCCGACTCTGCTTCTTGACTGTGAATTCCCCCCTCACCCACACTGTATTCAGAGCCATGACCAATCTCTCTTCCCCACCACAGGACCCCATTGCAGTGGTCCCTAACGCTGTTATGATGGTCCTGGACGGCCTGCCTCGCTGTGCGCAAGTATTGTGTAGCATCTTTAACAGGCCTCAGATTCTTATTTTACCTTTGTGTTTTTTAAAACATATTTCATATATTTCTCATTTTATTATACAGCATATATTCTTTTACTTGCTTAATACTCCTTTTGGAATGGGATAGGAGAGAAAGAAAGAGGAAAGGAAGGAAAGGAAGGAAGGAAGGAAGGAAGGAAGGAAGGAAGGAAGGAAGGAAGGAAGGAAGGAAAGCACAAACATATAATGCTGATTGCATTTAATGGTGTTATTGGAGTCAGACCTTCTGGGTTCAAACTCTTGCAAGTTACTCTTTCTGTGTCTCAATTTGTTTGTAAAATAAGAGCGATAGTAGGATTGATATGAAGATTAAAATGAAATAAAAGATTAAATGAAATAAACATTTTTGATGTTAATCAAAGGATTGATTTGAAGATTAAATGAGAGAATAGAGGTAAAGTCTATATGTGTTCTTGGTGGGATAAAGGGTTTCACAGATGGTAGACGGCTGTATCACTATACCTCAGAAAACATAAATAAAGGTTAGCAAGGCAGTCAGGCCTGGATTTACCTCTGAGTTCAGCCACTTACTAGCTGGTAACTAGTAAAATTGTTCACCCTTGGTGAATCTCAGTTCCTCATCTGATAAACAGGAATAAAACTTATTGCATGTGATTTTTTGTAAATTAAGTTATATAAGACCAGAAAAATGTTTAGTGAGGTGTTGGTGTTTAGTGAGAGCTCAGTCATATTTCCTTTCTCTTTCTTCCTATCACTTCAAAAAATATCTGGGTTCATTTTTAGACCTAAGGCTTGAAAAAAAATCTTACACTACAAAATAACAGATGACATAAAAATGTGCAAAGTGATGCTAAATGATTCCTGGGTCCCCATAACCAGAGGGACATCTTTGGACACAAATCTGAGACAGCAGAGAACCACAGAGCGATTTCGATGCTGTTTGGACTGACAGGACCTGGGCAGCCTAGAGTTCCAACAGGTCATCCCACGTGGTGCACGAGACAGTCAGGAGTGAGATGGGGAAGGGGTTTCTGGGAATGCAAGCTGCTTAGCATCTGCCAGCAGCTGTCTAGTTCTGGAGAACCAGTTTCCTCACAGGGGAGGCAGTCAGAAGCCAGACCCCTGGGGCAAGGCTGGACCAAGGCAGTCCATCACAGGATTTCAGCCAAGCAGGCTAGGGGTCAGGCTAGATGGGAACTAGAGCGTTGGATAAGAAAAACAGCAGAGGCCCAGCCCCAAGAGTAGAGGCCAGTGGAGGAGGAAAGGGGTCTTGGCACTCGGCCTGGGATTCAGGGTGCACCTCCTTCCTCCTCTCCATTTCCCTGCTGGCTCCTCCGTTCTCCTCCTCCCCCTCACTCTCCTTTCTACACTCACCCCTGTGGTTATCTTTTCTGGTCTCAGCTCAAAGTGCAATCGGTGTATGGTTGACCCCTACATTTTTATCTTCCTCCCAGACATTTATTCACGGAATCCGACTTTTATGTTAACTTGAGGTTTCCACCTGGATGTCAAACTTGCTACTCATGCTTCCTTATCGTGTCCAAAAGTGAGTTCCAGATGCTTTTCTTCAAGCCAGCTCCCTCCCATCATCTCAGTTAATCGCAGAATTTCCTTCCAGGTGTTTGGGCTCAAATCACAGAGCATCCTTGACTCCTCTTTTTCTCCAACATCCCCGTCCTGTCCTCAGTCATATCTCTAACTACACCCAGGCTTCCAGCATCTCTCCCACACTTGCTGCCGGCATCCTGCTGAGCCACCCAAAAGAAGATCTCGGAGCCTGCACTCCTGCGGCAGGCCCATTGCTTGGCTGGCTCAGACAAGGCCCCACGTGTGCTGGTGGCTCTGCTAGTCCAAATATCCTCTCCTGTTCCACTCCTCCATTAACTGCCTAATTCCTCATTTGAGGTGATCAATGGGCTTGGTCATATTTTCTGGGTTAAATCTGTCTCAATTTCCTGTGTGATGGTTCTGGAAGAATGGGTAGCTAATAGCCTGTTAAACGCTAAGAATAAAGTGAAAGTCTATTCCATAAGCCATCTGAAAGAATCACGTACTCTCAAAGAAAATACAAATTTATATAGACTTCCAGAAGAAAGTCACAATTAACATGACACTACAATTTGGAGATGATTACTGAAGATTCTTATATTTTAAGTGTTTATCAAAAACATATTGACAGCTTTTTCTCAAATATTAAAAAGCATCTATCAAACGTGCTCATTTTCAATTATTGCGTTATTATTCTCATTCTATTTTTACTTTTCTTTATTTTTAAAGTTTTGTAGGAGACAGGATCTCACTGTGTTGCCCAGGCTGGCCTCAAACTCCTGGGTTCAGGAGATCCTCCTGCTTCAACCTCTTGAGAAGCTGGGACTACAGCCCAGCTCTTACTCTGTTTTTTAAAAGGTGATTTTTAAAGAGCTGCAGTAAATGCTGGGACTGTTTCACTGAGAGTGGCCATTCCACAATCTCGTGGAAGTTTAATCTTCCCTTTTTTTCCGTTAGCTCATGGTAAAGCCCCTGGCTGTCCCCTGTCCTGTCTCAGAGCCTGCACATGGAGCAGGTCTGACTGTGAAGACTAACCTGAGAAAGGGTCTTCCCTGACCGCGCTGCCATTTTCTCAGGGATCTTCACTTGAGGAGTGAGAGTCTGAGCAGAGCGTTGTCAGTGTGGGGAACACCACTTAGTCATGTCTGAGCAGTGGACACTTAACCTGTGGGACCCATTGTCATTAATGTGCCGGATTGTGATCTCTGGCCAGCCGAGGTGCTGAGCACCAACCACAGCCACTTCTGCCAAGTAGCTCCTCCAGTTCTCCCCAGGGTGTCCTTTCTGAAGGTGAGCATGGCTGCCCTGGATGCCGTGGGTTCATTCTACCCTCTGTTCCCGCTATCAAAACAGCAAATTGCTGATACAGTCTATGCCTAGTCCTGAGCAGACTGGTAATTTGGGAGCTACTCACCTAAGACCACAGTCCTATCAAGACAAGACTATTTTCTGGTGTAGGGAAGCTTCTGTTCAGTGACCTCCAGAAGCTACTAGGGTGACAGACAAACCCCTAAAATCTTTCAGCTCACTTGGTAGGCACAACCTGCTTCCAAGGTAATTCGTTCATTCATTTGTAGTCCTTAAGGGAATGAACAGTGGAGTTAAACTGATTGGGTCTAAATTTCAGCCTCTGCTTCTGATGAGCTATATGATATTATGCAGGTAGTAGAAATGTTTGTTCCTCAATTTTCTCATTTGTAAAATGGGGTTAATAGTACGTGTTGGTCATATTTCTGTTACTGTGACAAAATACCTGAGAGAAATCAACTTAAATGAGAAAAGGTTTTTTTAACTCACACCTTTAGAAGTTTTAGTCCATGGTCAGCTGACTCAATTGCTTTCAGGCCTGTGGTGAGGCAGAATATCACAGTGGGAGCACATGGTAGAGCAAAGCTGCTCACCTCAGGGCAGCCAGGAAGGAGAGAGAAGAAGGGTCTGAGGACAAACAGATCCTTCAACGGCAACACCCAGTGACCTACTTCCTCCAGCTTACCTTCACTTCCTAAAGTTTCCACCACCTCCAAATAGGGGATTAAGCTATGACTCCATCAAGAATTAACCTCCTGTCGAGACTGGAGCCCTCATGACACAATCACCTCCCAAGGTCCCACCTCTAAACCCAGCTGCATTGGGGTCCAAGCCTTCAACACACGAGCTTTTGAGCAACATTTCAGATCTAAGCCATAACTTAATAGTACCTGACGTAAGGTCATTATGAGGATTGCATTTTAAATCATTTGTAAAGTAATTAAAACAGTGTGGGTGCATAGTAATCGTTGCTGAATAAGTATAGTTAAATATATTCATGGACTCCCCTGGTACTGATTAGTCTTGGGTTCTGGGACAGGAAATGTGCCAAATGTTGACAATACAAGTTGGGTAGGTAACCAAGTCAAAAGCCACTATGACTGTCCAATGCAGCAAGTCTCCTGGATGCTCCTCTTTGGATGAACATCTTCAAGGTGGTCAATCCCTTCTCCCCAAGAGTACAGGTGGTAAGGTGCCTACTGTTAGCAGACTTTAGTCCCGAGTTCTCCTCACAACATGGATCTCCTGACATGTGTCCAAAATTGGTGTAAGCGAAGAGAGTGGGGGATAGGACTGAAGCAAACTATTATTATTCTGCAACATAAATTATTAATTGTTTTATTCTTAAGGTTTTACCTAAGTGCTAAAACACATTAGACATACACAGATAGATGGTCTCTTGCTGCAGGAGGCCCTGTACCATTTCTGCCACCATGAAGGCCATTGCAGATATAGACCCTTGATCTTGGATGAGAACTGCAAATCAAAATAAACCTCTTCTCTTTATATCTTAAAAAAAATTAGACAGCATTTATATTAATCTTAAGTAAGCAAAGCCATATTAGCGTCATAGAGTTTGTTTTATATTTGTCTTTGTCTAGAATAAACCAATAGACTAACTAGCTTACCTGGATAGACTCTACTCATGTGCAATGACACTAAAAGTAACTTGCTAATAAAACCAACCTCACAGCCTGTTTGCCATCTCTGGGATATTGATAGACACATCACAGTAGTTCAATATTGTATAGATGACTGATAGACAACGGAATAATCTAGACTTGTGGAGCTACCATCCAAATACCTCCAAACCAGCCCTTTGTAATTTACAGAGTACCCCAACCTTTGAAGGATGCAAAGAAGAACATTGAGCACGGAATGTTTGCCTAGAGGTTTGGCACCATGCGTGTGTGCTTGGTTTGCCCAACAATGGTACTTTGAGGGACTGAGGACATGGCCCAGTTGTAGAGTACCTGCCGAGCAGGTGCAAGGCCCTGTGTTGGACTTGCAGCACCACACACACACACACACAAACACACACATACACACACACACATTACACATACACACACACACAAATAGCTAGATAGATGAAAAGTACTTTGATTCTGCTATTAGTCTCACCATCAAATTGACCTAGAGGCAAAATGAATACCAGCAATTTTAGGCAGCTGTTCATTGCTGCACCACAAATCCCAGCAAAGGAAGTGGCCTCTGTCAACTGTCTTGATGGGCACGTCCACTCTGGGAGGAGAAGCACGCAAGAGAAGAGCACTGTCCCTCACTCGGTCGGTGTCCTGCTTCCTTATTTGGACGGGGTGCTGCCAGTCCCCCTGGCTGGCCTCGGGCTTCTTTTCTGGGCTAGTGAGAAAACAGCTGAGATGATGGCGACAAGGAAAGAAAGGATGCGAGGTGTGGCGGACGTCAGCATTAGTTCTTGCCCGTTCAGCACGGCCAGACACACTGTCAGATGTTGTCTGCATGTTTCTGTGAGGGTGTTTTGGATGAGGTTAACATTTATATTGGTAGGCTGAGTAAAGCAGATGGCCCTCCATAACTTGTGTGGGTATCATCCAATCCGTTGAAGGCCTGAAATAGAATAAAAGATTAGATTTCCCTTAGGAAGAGGGAGTTCAGCTTGTAGAAGGCCTTCAGACTTGAACTGCAAATTTTGGACTTGTGAGCCTCCATAAACCCATGAGCCAATTCCTTAAGATCAATCTCTCTCTCTCTCTCTCTCTTTCTCTAGCTTGCGCCCACACCCAGACACACATACACACAATCAGGTCTGTTCTCTGAAGAACATCAACCAATACAGATTTGGGTACCAAGGAGTAGGGGTTGCTGTAACAAGTACCTTAAAATGCAGCAGTGGCTTGGGAACGGGGTAATGGTTAGAGTGTGGAAAAGTTTTGAGCTGCATGATAATGAAACCCCTGACTACCTTGAAAACACTGTTAATAGGAATATGGATGTTACACGTGATTCTGATCAGGTCTTGGACAGAAATAAGGAGCATGCTATTGGAGAATGGAGAAAACGAGATCCTTGTTCTAAAGTGGAAAGAGTCTGAACAAATTGTGTCCTAGAGTTTGTTGGAAAGTAAAACTTGTGGGTCATGAACTTGGATGTTTAGCAGAGATTTCCAAGCAAAATGTTGAAGGTGTGAACTTGTTTCTTCTTGCTGATCATCGTAAAATGTAAGAAGGGGAGAGACATTTTAGACTGAATCGTTAAAGCATCAGATTTTGAAGATTGGGCTAATTCTTGACCTGTCTGTGTTCCAAAAAAAAATAAGAAAGCTTGTTCTGAATAGAACGATAATGGTGTGACTGAACAGGCATTTGATTAAAGATCAGTATGAGCATGACCCAAGAATAAGGAGGCTTGGCCTGCTGGGATTCAAGAAAAGAGAGAAAGTGAAAACAGACAAAAGGAAGACTATCAGCCTTCAGGATTCTACAAGATGAGACAAGGAAGTGACCTGAGGTATCTCATCCTTTAAGAAAAGAAGTTCCCTGCAGGGGGTTCAGTGGCAGAGCACATGCACAGAAGCACGATCACGTGGGGACATGGTGGGGAGGGGGCCCTGAGCCAGGAGAAGAGGCCTCAGAAGAAACCACACTCACTGACACCTTGATCTTTACTTGCAGCCTCCAGAACAATGAGAAAATACATTTCTGTTGTTTAAGCTGCCAGTCTTGTCACTGTGACCGAAAGACCTGACAAGAACAACACAGAGGAGGAAAAAAAATTTTTTTTTTTTTTATTATAGTTTTAGAGGTTTAGTCCATGCTTGGCCGACTCTGTAGCTCTGGGCCCGAGGTGAGGCAAAACATCCTGGGAGAAGGCCCAGTGGAAGAGTTGTTTAGGAAGCAAAGAGAAAGCTCTGCTCACCAGGAATAAACTGTAAACCCTAAAGTCATGCCCCCAGTGACCTATCTCCTCCAACTAGCTGCCCACAGTTCCTAACCACTTAATCCATACCAGTGGATCAATCCACCAATTAGGTTACACCTCTCGTAATCTAATCATTTTACCTCTGAGCTTTTTTTTTTTTTAATATTTTTTTTTAGTTGTAGATGGACACAATACTTTTATTTATTTATTTTATGTGGTGCTGAGGATGGAACCCAGTGCCTCACGCATGCGAGGTGAGTGCTCTACCCCTGAGCCACGGCCCCAGCCCTCATCTCTGAGCTTTCTTGCATCGTCTCACAGGAGCTTCTGGGGGACACCCCATATCTAAACCATAACGGTTAGCCCGAGTGGACTAATACAGTGCATTACACTCGATGGGGAGACACTCTCACATGTCATGAATAGTTCAGAGCAGGGCACATGTTTAACAAAGGTACTAGAAGTCAGCATGTGCTCAGAAGGACAGGGCGTCCTCGAGAACATGGACTAGGAATTTGCTGAGCACATGGCCAGTGAACCATCATAGGCCAAGAAGGGTTTGGGGTAATTCATTCAAAGTTAGGAGCCCTGAACCACCTGGAAAGACCTGTGGTAAAACATCACTCTTGATGTTCAAGCGAAGCAGTAGGTCTGGGGTCGGTTCTGAATTTTTTATTTACTACAAGTTCATGAGGTTACACCGGTGCTCCTGAGAAGGCGGCTGTGTACTGCATCTAAGAACTGCTGGTCCCGTCCAGACACACTCAGGACTTTCAATACCCTAGAAACGCTGAAAACCAGAGAATTCTAGGGACAGTAAGTTAGTTTCCTAACTTCAGGAGGGAAGCAAAATAAAAATAAAAATGCTCTTGCTTCCCAGAAGGGGTGATATTAGTAGTCATGACAATAATGACAATAGTTCCCATTGTCACCACCCTCCCACCGGCTGTGCTCTGAAGAGCAAGTGAAGTCATCCACGCAAAACTCACTGCTTAGAAATTCTAGAGCAGTGCAGACGTGTTAGAGTTAGAGTGTTTCTGTAAAATGATGTAAAGTGGCCCGTGAGTTTGATGCTATCAGGCTTTTAAAAGTTAAAGATTGTGAACTGTTTTGTATCATATTTACCCTTGAAACGGGAGTCCCTGCCTAAGTGACACTGGAGAACCACTTGGCTAATGCTTAGATGCAAGCCAAAACTTAAAAAGGAATTTAATCCCTCTCCTGGGATTGAGCTCATCAGTGTTACTAGCCCTGTGATTTCTCGCAGTGCTGTTTGAATAAAGGCAACGAGGGGCTGAAATCACCAGGACTCTTGGTGAAGGTCTGAAATCCTGCCATCTTTAGGGTAGGCCGGGCAAAGACCTGAGGCACCGGAGGCAAGAGCCAGACATAGGTGTTGGCAGGAGGCAGGAGACACCCACTTACGGACTCTGTTCTTTGGGACACAAGGATTCGAAACCACCAGTGGGGAAGAAACCCCTACAGGAACCCTCTTCCCCTGCTAGCTGATGACCCCGTGCCCAAGACCAAGTCTGACGTCACTAGAAGTAGCGTCAGTGCCCGAGCGTCAGTACCACCAACACCCAGGCCCGCAGACAAAAGAGCCAGCGTGAGCCAGGCACGTGGTGTATGCTGTAATCCCAGCTACTCCAGAGGCTGAGGCAGGAGGATTGCAAAGATCAAGACTAGCCTTGGCAGTTTAAGGAGACCTTGTCTTGAAATAGAAAATAGAAAAGACAGCTGTGGAAGAGGAGTGAAGGACAGGAAGTACTGGGATTGAAATGAAGACAATTGCATTTATGAATATGTTAAGATGAACCCCACTATTATATATAACTACAATGCACTAAAGTTTTTTTAATTAGAATAAAAAAATAAGAAAGGATTGGGAATGTGGCTCAGTCACATAGTGCCCCTGGGTTTATTCTCCAACACCACAAAAAAGAAAAAGAAAAAAGACTAAGAGATAAACTTTATTTGGAGATGATTTTTGTGTTGCTAGTTTTACTGTGATTTTACAAAAAAAAGTGCAAAAATTCCATCAGTCCATTTTCTCTGTGCAGTACTGCCTGTCATTCCATAGCAGCTGTTTCTTGCAGCTCTCTGGATCATTGCTGCTTGCCCTGACTATGAGGGTGACATTTCCCATGGCTGGAGCAGCTGTGTTGCTCAATGATGAACATGTTGACTTTGGACTTGTGACCTGACACCAGTGCACTAAGGAAGAAGCAGTGTGGACAGAAGAGCAAGAGGAGGTGCTGGTGTCCCCTCATAAGACCTGTTTGCCCATCATTGCCGAAGAGGTGCTCACTGGTTCCTGCTGTCTCCTTGATGACTACTGACTGGTTAGATAGAAGGGAGAAGCAAAATTGGAGAGTGGTTCAGACCCAGTGGCACCATTTAAAAGTAGCTTATTTTTATAGTTCCTGGACAAGGACATGCGGAAATGAGTTTGACAAGCTAAATGTTAAGATTCTAATACTGTATATCACACTTTATATATTACATTACATTTCTCACAAAGTAAGGAGCATTTGACCTTGCAAAGGACAGGTCTAATCTTTTTAAGAGAGGCACTTTTCCTGCACTGACCTCCCTCCTACACTGCTGTCCTCCAGGGAAAGAAATGTTCTCTGTCCCTCCCACCCAGCATCTGAAGTCACAGAACATCTAGTAGGTTGTGACAGTGTTTGATTTATTTTGTGGTTGAAGATAGATGTTTTTAAAGTCTCTAGTTGTATTGGGTAGATTCTCATAAATATACCAGAATATATCATCTCTGGGTTGTTAACTCTGATAGAAGGAACAGGTGTAACATTTGATGTACATTAAGACAGTGTGAGGGGCTGGGATTGTGGCTCAGCGGTAGAACGCTTGCCTTGCATGCGTAGAGCCCTGGGTTCGATCCTCAGCACCACGTACAAAGCAATAAAATAAAGACATTGTGTCCATCTACAACTAAAAAAAAAAAAAAATTAAAAAAAAAAAAGACAGTGTGAACATTTCATAGTTGGGAAATTGATGAACGGAGACACTCTCATTCACAGTCTCTATACAGTTAAAAATGAACCACCACCAAAAGGCTGGAGAGTAAATTCCCTGACAGAGGGAGGAATCACTAATACATTTCATATATTTGATTCCTACACTGGAAACCACAGGAAACTCTGCTTACCAGATGGAAACCAGACAAGAAAGAGAAGTGACTAGAATTGTTAATCCTTTGATTAACAATTCCTAACAATGCTAATCCTTTAACAATGCTAATCCTTTGATAAAACATATTCATAGCAGGCATATCAGTTGTATAATGAGAAACACTGTTTCCTGAGTGCATGAGATGGGGTGGTGGGAGGTAATGGCCTAAGGTTGTGTCTAAAGGTGAACTTCCTTAAGCAGGTTTGGGTATGATTTCTGGGAATGGTTGCAGGGTTTGTGACTGACATACTAGGATCCCCAGCTCTCTTTTCTCCATATATAATTCTTTCCTCTGAGTGAGCATAGTGGCCCACTCCAGCAAGGGTGTGGCCTGCAGGGTCATTTCCCAAAATTTCTGCTCCTATATCCTGTCAAGACCCTGGGAGCAGGGTGGGGAGACCCTCGTGGGGAGGAACTGCATTTGTAACTATACCTCTTAGGGGTGAATAACTGAGCAATATGGGTGGAGGCCATTGGGAAACAACAGCTATGTAGGAGAGATTGCTTACCATTTATGCCTGATTCCTGGCACAGTAACAGCTGAGTACTGCTGGTGTAAATATGAGAGTTTTTACCATGCTCTGTCTTCATGGTTGCATTATTCATTTATTTACTTTATCCCAACAATCAACATTTTTTGATTGCTATGAAGCACAAAGCATAAAGAGAAGGGAAGAGGCTGCACACTAATTACGATAGCATGTGTGTGATCAATGCGAGGAGAGCACATCCGAGGTCCCCAGCTCCTGGAGAGATAGCACACCTGTCTATGTTGGCTGGTGAGGGGGAAGTGTGGATAGATGAGTCAGAATTCTCATGGACAGATAGGGGACTTCCCCTGCAGTCTCTGAGCCGAGAAAACAGGGTGTGGGAAGTGTAGGTAACCAACTGTAGGTGGCCCTTATAGAGTGACAGAGGCAAACAGGAGCAGGTGCCATGTCACATCTGAGTTATGTGCCAAGACTTTACCTTGCTGGGGGTGGGAGTGACAGAAGGGGCAGACGCAAGGTGTGAGGCGCCCAGATTTGTCCTGAGTGGGAGAGAATAGGAAGCGAGGCAGAAACCCAAGTAGGAGAAGCCCTGGTCAGCAATAATGCCTGCCTTGGAACATTGTTGTCCATAGAAATGAAACTCAAACATTGTAATTTTGTGATCTGTTAAGCACTTAAATAAAAAGGCACAAGTGGACATTAATTTTAATAATGTATTTTATTAATCTGACATAACCAAAATATCATCTTTTTGGCATGCAACCAATATTAAAGTGATGAATGGGACATTGTGCACTAACGTTTCAATATGAGTATGTTTCTGCACTCCCTGCTCACCAATCATGCCGCACAACTGCCAAGTGCTCTGCAGTCCCCCGTGGCCAGCCTTCCAGCCTAACCTGAGATGGAGGCAATAGGTCTGCAGAGTGGAAAGACATGGGATATGGGACATGGGACACAGGACACCATGGGACACGGACACAGGACACCATGGGACACAGGACACAGGACACGGGACACGTTTCATACCCATAAGAGCTTCGAAATTGGTATGGCTGTATGTATAGGATGATGGACGAGCCTAAAGAGCTAGGAGGGATGTTGACCGTGCTCTTGTGCAGCCAGTGGTAAGCTGAGCCCCTTTACAGTGGCAGCATCCCAACACGTTGGACTCTTCTGAGGAGTTTTAAAAAAACGTGTCTCCACCCCATCTCAGAAATCTCAGCCAGTTGTGCTGGGGTGCATCCTGGGCATTGGGATCTGAAATGACTTCAGAGACTTCAGTCATGGCCTCCATCCTGGGGGCAGTCTTGGAGACAGTCCTGATCTCTCCAACCCGAACTTCCTTTTGTGAGCCCCCTCCATCCTTTTCCCATGACTTTCCTACTGAATTCATGGTATTTTCTCTTATACTCTTGTGTGTAGGTTTATAGTTCCCCCCCTTGACACATTTTCATTTTCTCTTCAAAAATCTACAGTATAATTATTTTTACTATATAGTTTTTAATGGGCATCAGCTATGTAAATATTAAGTCATATACTCTCTCTCTCTATATATATATATTTGTTTGTTTATTTATTTATTTATTTTTGGTACCGGGGACTGAACTCAGGGGCACTCGACCACTGAGCCACATCCCCAGCCCTATTTTGTGTTTTATGTAGAGACAGGGTCTCACTGAGTTGCTTAGCGCCTCGCCATTGCTGAGGCTGGCTTTGAACTTGCGATTCTCCTGTCTCAGCCTCCCAAAGCGCTGAGATTACAGGCATGCTCCCCAGAGCCCAGCTATCTCTGTATTATTTTTAATATTCAGGCACTAACAAGTATCATATGATCAGATGTGGGGAATACAGAGTGCCGTGGCTGGGGGTCTTCCCTTCTGTGGCCCACATACGATCTTGCTGGGGGCATTTTAAATAGTGCAGAAAAATCTTAGTAATAAACACATGTTAGGAAATTACTGAGCACTGAGTTGATTTAGCACGACTAAGTGCCCTGTGTTTTCTCAGGGACTGTTTATTGACTGGCTTCGCTACCAAGTCAACAGGCAGGAAAGGTCAGGGATACTCTGGCAGAGGCAGGAATTTCTGTTCTGCCCCCACCTGCTTCCGTGTGGTGAAAGCCATTTGTGCCGGTTGTGGCATGGTTTCCTTCGACTTCCTGGGAGTAGCTCTGCCAGACACTGGCACTGCCTTCATTCTTTCCAGTCACTGGGTCCTCTGCCATCAGGACAGGTGTGTCCTGCAACTGTGCTTCTGCTAATAAGCACCTCTCAGCACGAGCGGAGGGAGCAGAACAACATTCCAGCAACCTGTGAGCAGCAGGGCAGCCTGCAGGGTTCTGGGGTGCTGTTCAGGGCCAAGCAGCAGGCTGACAGATGCCTTCCTTCCAACCACAGGGCACATACCAGCCTGGAGCAGCACACTGGGTGAAGGGCTAGCCTGGGAAGAGCGGGCTTGCGAATCCTAAACCAGTCCAATTGCCTCGGACTGCTCAAAGATCCCGTTTTCTAGTGCCTCGTAGGAAGTTGTCCATTCTACAGTCTGATTTTCTCAGCAGTGAGCACCGAATGAAACCGCAAAAATATGTAGTAAATGCAAGACGGGATATTTGAAGGGTTTCCTAGGTGGTAGAGCTTTTAATAACCAGGTTATCCAGATGCAGATTAAAGGCTGCTGTGATGAAGAGTAGGCTGTCTTTCTTGGTTCCAAGAGGCATGCAGCATTTATCAGATGGTATGTTCTAGAACAGTCCAATGCTATCCTAAATGCTGTTGGTTTGTTTTAGGTGGCTGGTGGAGGTCATGAAAATAGTGGGGGGTGGGGGGGTGGGGAAGACCTCAGTAGAATTTGGCAGTGTAGGTAAGCAGTTTGGCAACTGGCTAGGTCCAAACGGATCTTTCCATTCTTTCTGAGTCCCAAAGATAGGTCCATTCTGCATTCATTTACATTTTAAAAATTAGATCTGAAAACAATTTTTTCTTTTAATTGAAGATGTATGGGACACATTCCCTTGGTGACAATTTTGATGGTTCCAGAAGGCCTCGGCCTGGCATTGCCAAACCTAGCAGAGTCCAAAGCAATGGAAAACTCCACAAAAGGGTTAGAGCTCCACAGCCACAACAGCAACAACCAAACCTGGGAGGAATTTCCTCTTCCTGTCACTTTCAGCAGGTGACAGGGTGTCTCAGGAAGCACCCATCACTGCTTGACTGCTACCTCCCTCAGCAGATGAGCTGCATTTGTCACTTGGGCTGCACATGGCTGTGCAACCAGAGCTCTGTCCTCTTCATTGTTGGTGAGAATGTAAATGCTGTTTTTCTAGGAAGAAGAATACATGGCACTCTGTCCTACCACAGGGTAAGTCAAGGAGAGACAGGCTAGCCGCCAACCCTAGTATTGGTTGAGAAGAATTCATAACTACTCAATTTCTAAGAATTTCATATAAACCATTTGGGGCCCCAAAAGACTTCACAGTAAAGAAAAAACAAAAAATACACCCTGGACAGTGCTTTCTATTCATTTCCCTTTTGTTAGTTTAACCCTTCCACCTTGCTCAGTCAACAAATAGAAACATGCATATGTGTATATGCACATAAAAATTACTTATATAATTGGTTGTTAATATGTTTGTTTCTTTAGACCATGAGTCATGTCTTGCTTTAGAGAAGTATTGACTGACAATCAGACTAAATTAGTAAATCCATTAGTGTATCAGTTTTCTGTGGCTGCTGTAACAAATTATTACAAACTTGGTTTAAAATAAAATGTATTTATTACCTTACAATTATTTATGCTGGAAATCTGAACTAGGTTTCTCCAGGGGCTGAAGTCAAGATGTTAGCAGGCTTCCTTCCTTCTGGAGGAGGAAAAAAGAGTCTCTTCTTGCCTTTTCCCACCTCTAGAGAGGTAACCCGCAAACCTTGGCTTGCAGCACCCCCTCCATCTTCAAAGCCAGCAATGGCAGGTGGGGTCCTTCTCACACTGTGTTGTGGTGACGCTGAATCTTCTACCTCCCTCTCCCAGTGCACAAGGACCCTGTGATTACATTGGCCCTCTTGGATAGTGCAGGATAGTCTCCCTACTTAAATACAGCTGGTTAGGAACTTTGATTTCTTCTGCAGCCTTAAACCCCCTTGCCATAATAAGGTAACAAATTCACAGGTTCTGGGGATTCATGATGAATGAACATCTTCAGGGGGGCAGACATTATTCTGTCTACCACTCTGACCAATAATGCTGGTACACTGTAGGCATGCAATGCTTTTCTTAAATGGTATCAGTAAATAAATACAACTTTATTTCTAAAGCCCTCAGTTGTTTGGCCCTGTTCAAACTCTATTGAATCTATCTATATTGTCTTGTTAAGAGCTGTGTCACCCTGTAATCCCAGTAGTTGAGGAGACCAAGGCAGGAAGATTATGAGTTCAAAGCCAGCCTCAGCAATTTAGAAAGGCTCTAAGCAACTCGGTGAGACCCTGTCTTTCAATAAAATACAAAAAAAAGCTGGGGATCTGGCTCAAAGGTTAAGTGGCACTGGTTTAATCCCCATTACCAAAAAAAAAAAAAAAAAAGTTGTCACTTTCCATCTAAATTTAAAGCGGCACTTTTTTTTTTTTTTTTACTCTCTAAATTAAAGCAACATAACAGTTACTGGCATTTCCAAATATATGGCTTCCTGTGTAATAGAGATTTAAGTTTACTGGCAATCTTTGCAGCAGCCTGGCAGCATGACAAATCATGTAGTTTGTCTTAGCCTGACGCTGCAGCAGGCAGAAGGAAGACCATGCCTGCGGGGCCAGGAGGGAGAGAAGGTACTGGAGGGCTCGGTCTACTTCCTCCTGCATCTGAGGGCGTTCCCAGTTCAGGAGCTGAGGCTGAGCCTGGGTCTATTAGGTGGGACAGTCAGCATGGTGACACCTGTTGTGTGCAGTGGCCAGAGAGTGCTGCTTCTGATTTAGATCCAATCTATAAGTTGTTCCTAGTACTGGACTAAGCAGACTGTGCAACAGGTTGCTACAGCAGGGCAGAATGCAGATCACGGGACTTTAAGTGCCTGGAGTAGAGCGAAACACCTGGAAGCTATGTAAGTGGAAAGAAGATGTTTTTTTTTGCTTTTCCCTGAAATGATGAATTAAAGGCAGGTATTCTGCAGAGCCTATTGAAGGGAAGGAAAGCTGCTTTAGGACTTCCATTTGAAAAGGCTGCAGTTAAGGTGCACTCTGAACACTAGCAGAGTTTCTTTTCCATATCATAGTAAAAGGCCAGGTAAAAGCTCCTGGTTTTGGAAAAGAACAACAAATGACACTTGGAATAGGGCTGGAAAATGGGGATAATGCAAGGGGAAAAGCAAAGAAATTAAAACTGTGTGATACGCAAGTTCTATGAGTTGATGATGATGGAGCATTTTTTATGCACCAGGAGCCATGCAGGTACTTTATTTAATTATAGCTGATTTAATTATTATAATCCTAACAGCAACATGATGATTAAATGAGAATTTCAATATAAATATGAGGAAAATGATACTCAGAGTGTTCAGATCTCTTACCATAGGCTGCACAGCCAGGTTGCCACAAAATAGTATGAAATGACCATATACGTAGTCACTGTCCAAGATGGCCATGGAAAGCTTGGGAGTGTACACAAAGATGAGAGGGCTTTGTTTATTTGTTTTGGGAAGGTGTTAAGTCACAAGGGTAGTATCTGTGAACCTCTTGAGATTGTTTGCAAAAACATGGAAATAAGCCTGTATTCATTATTATGGGGCAGTTTGTAGCTTTAGTTAGATTCTCAAAAGAGTCAGTGGCGTGTGCCTATTGTCCCAGCTATTTGGGAGACTGAGGCAGGAGTTCAAGGCCAGCCTGAGCAACATAGAGACTTTGGCTCAAAAAAAGGTGAGGAGGGGTGTTAAAAGCTAAAGAAAGACAAAGAGATCAAAGTGGTCACAGTATTAGTTAATATATTGGGAAAGGGGTAGGGACTGTCAAGAGATCGTGACACACCATTTCTGTAATAGCTCTTGGCTCATCTGAAGAGCACACTTGCTAAGAACCAGTTATGGAGAGTATCCAATGTTCTGCATCTAGATCTCATCCCCACCAAAGGCAGAGTAAAGCAGCTGGGAACAAAGATACAGTCACTGGTTGCTGCCTTCTTCCTGCTCCAAGGCTATGTATGGTTTCCAGTAGGTCTTGGTGTTAAGGACACTTGACACTCTTGTTGAGGCTTTGTTCTGAGGACTCCACTGTGGCCATGGTGACAAGTCAAATGCGCTCTTGAGAGCTGCTCTATTACGTGCATGTCATAAGCACTGGATTTCCTCACTGAGCTGGCGGTTGTCACCAACAGTGATGCTGTTGTCAGGACCAGGAGGTTGCACAGCGTTGACAATCACAGAGGAGCCCTGTGAGAGCCCGAGTGCCAACGCCCCGTGCCTGGTCATCCGTGTTCTCACCATGGACCAAGGGCTCCTTTCTCCCAGATGGCACAAGAAGGGTCCTGGCTTCAAGAACTTCACCCCCAGTGACAGGGTTAAGTAAAGCTGATCACAGTCTAACCTGGGAGGGCTTTCACAGACCGGCCCAGAGGCTCAGGAATGCAGGGTCACGACACCAGGGACCCCAGCAGTGGGGATTGACTGGACAGGCAGGGAAGTGCATAGTCCCTTTCTTGCTCCAGGCAAGGTCGTCACATTACCACAGCTAAGAACCTGCCTCACTGAGGCCTCATGCAGAGGGCATTTAAAAATCTGAACAACTTCTGCTTTTAGTTGACTTTTAACACCTCTCCCCATGTTCTAGCCAGGTACATATTGGCTTTCATTAGCTAAAGTTTAAATCAAATGGTATTATTCATTGCATACTGTAGTTAAGAGCTTCCAGAAGTTATACAGACCAGGTTTTAACAGCTTCACACACATAAATCCACCCTATCTTCCACTATCTCAAGGAAGGAACAATATCATGGGGTTTAAAAAACACATCTATCTAGGATTTGTACCTTATTATTCATGTTTAAATGTAACAAAATATTTCCAATTCCCCTAAATCTGATCTACAACTACTGGGAGTTAGATGAAGTTCAACTCCAAGAAGGGTGAACATTCCAAGTATCCCTTTTTGTCGTTGGGACAGACCCAGGCTTCTGGTAGCCACTGGGGCTATAAAGGCCCTCAAAACTTCAAAGGATAAAACTACCTCAACATACACATCCAATAAACTCTCAATGTTTCAAAGATCCTGGCACTGGGGATGAAGAAAAAAAGATGGTTAAAAAGTGGGCAAGGACTCTGATTCCACATGGCCATCAGACATAGCATCTCTGCGGGAAAGGTCTGGGAGAGCTGGTTTGGAATAGCAAACACCCCGTTCACCCATGAAGCAAAGCATCAGAGGCAAACTGGAGGGAGCAGCCTGGTCAAGGTCCCTAAGGGCTGGGTGACTCAGCCTCTGCTTTGCAACAACCAGCATGTTCCCACCCAAAGCACAGCCCTTCCAAGGGCATCAGTGCTGTCTGAAGTCCTTTTGCTCTGTACTGATTCTGTGGTTTTCCTCTTTCCCTTCCTAAAATGGCACCTGCCCTCTAGAGGCTGGCAGCTCTGCTCCCTCAGCCTCCCACTGCCGATGAGACCTCAGGTAGTTTACATTTTTACCTCAGTTTCCTTATCTATAAATTGACAATAAGAAAATGTCTTTTGAAATATTCTGTGAATAATGCATGTGAATCAAAGTGTCCAGCACCTACGCTATTATCCGTATACTTCTTGTCTCAGAACATTGGAATGACGCTAGGTCACCAGTTAGACTTCCCTAGCCATTAAGCTACAACTATAATCTGTTCTGTGTTTACAAAAGTACAAAAAGATATAATTTACTACAGCTGTAAAATATCATATTAATATGTACCTCAGGGTTTTTGTGAAGACTGAGTTAATGCACATAAAATGCTTGGAATATAACTTGGCGTGTAGTCAACAAATGTTAGCTATTATTGTTGTTGCTGTCACGTAAATACTTGACTCTCTTACCCTGTCATTAAAGGGTTTGGGAACAGGTATAATATGTCATAATAAATGGGAAAATAGCAGTGAGAGGTGGGGTGAGGCCAGGAGTCAGGAGACTCAGGATTCAGCAATTTCTTTGACTAGGAATGTGAGCTTGACCTGGGCCAGTGTCCCTCCTAGTTCATTGAATGTTCTTGGCCACACCTGATCTACACAGTATATAGGAATGTCTGCATCAGATGAAACCATTTGCATTGACTATTTGACATTTAAACTGAAAGTACATACAAATTATTTTCATGATTTTATAGTTTCCCAGCAATCAGAAAGAATAGTAAATTTATTACTTAGGAATGGTTTATAAAACAGCTGCTAGTTTATGTGCTTGTTTAATAAAATCTTTCCAGCTTAATTGAGTCATGCACTTGTGGTGTCCCACCAGCTTTATACTCTGAGGGCAGGAGTAATGGCCCTGTTTTATGTATTGACATCTTTAAGTTGCTCCGAAGAGTGCCTATCACATGGCTGGAATTTAATACATATTCATAGAATTCAAGTTATAATGTACTAACTACACAAAGGGTGTTCTAGAATTTCACACAGTTTTTCTCCCAGCCACTGGAGCACAGGCTCTGTGCAGATTTTCACATGCAAAGCTTTAGGTTTGAGGAAATGAGAGAATCGCTGTTTTCTTATCTCTAAAGGGACAATTTTGAGGGACCTCCACTGGGTGGCAAGTAGTCTGGATGCAGACAGAGAGCTGTTGGGGGCGATGGAGGTACCAGAACCAGGGCAGTGTGGTAAAGCACAAGTCAGATAATGGACAGAAACTCAGGAGAGGTGGCCTGTGTCAGGAGAATTTAGGCTCACCATTTAATCTGCAGAACTCACTTTCAAATCTGCAGAACAAGATTCCTGAAGGTTAGGTCTCTCATGCATGAGCGTGGCCTGTGGCTGCCATCTGCTTCATAGCGAGGAATCAATCTGATGAACTCAGGTCTGTGGGAAAATGCAGGGCATGTGAATAATGTTGAATTTATTTTTTAATTAAAGCCCTGTGTGTGAAAATATCAATTACTCAAGAAATATTGTTAAATTGAGATGTGGACTACACATAGAGAATTTCTGTCTGAGACTTTGGAATAACAAGTGCTTCCACTCTTTAGAACCCCTAAGCTGACCAGGAAACTAGTTCTGAGCTTATTTTCTGGCCCAGCAAGGGTGCACTGCCTGCCTCAAGGCACCACCTGCGCCTCCTCGCACAAGGACAGGCAGGACCTCAGTTGTGCCAGTTCTCGCTCCACATCTTCCTGCTATGTCTATTGGCACCGTATGTGTCTTCAGCACTTTTAATTCCTTGAAACAATTACCATCATCCTTAAGCTGATATTTTATAGGATGAGATGCTAACTATTGATATGATAGAAAATAATAACTTCAAATAAAACTCATTTTTAAAAATTCCCAGGTCCTTTTGGCACCCTAAACTCCATTCCATGTTGTCAAATGTCAGCATTTAGGCAGTAAGATCAGATGCGACCCCATTTTAAAGGAAAAATTACATTTACTTTCTATTTTACTTTTGTACTAGGGATTGAACCCAGGGGCACTTTACCACTGAACTGCAGCCCAAAGCCATTATTTATTTATTTACTTACTTACTTACTTACTTTGAGATAGGGTCTTACTAAGTTGCTGAGGGTCTCACTAAGTTGTGGAGGCTGGTCTTGCACCTGTGATCCTCCTGCCTCAGCCTCCCTGGTCACTGGAATCACAGATGTGCACCACTGTACCTGTATATTTTCCATTATTTTTGTAAGCAATACGGAGTATATGCACAAACCATAGTGTATACAAGAAAATTTTTAATAATTTTGTATTAACATTTTATTTGTGCCAATGAAATAAGAGAAAATGTTTGGTCTTTACATAAACAGAAAAAATTCCTTGGAAATTTCAAACAAAGGGGGAAAAAATCTGCTTCAACTCTGCCTTCTGTATAGGTAAGAGATGGATGGATGCATAGATAGATTTCTGTATAGACATGGATGGGTTTTTAATACCTACAGATTTCAGCAACCATCTACATATTTAACAATCTGAAAGAAACTACTGCAAATGCTGGACTGTTCTCAGAGATACAGTGTTCACCAGATGGTGAAGCTCTAAGGGTAATCACACTTTATAACTGGGTGCTGTGCTCCACCCTCACTGTACCCTGCAAGGACTATGTATCATCCTTGTTCTGGCTTCTGTGACCTATTGTGATAGGACCAATAACAGTATGATTTTAACGTAGTATATTTCTTTTGTCAAAACTAGCATTATACAAGCATCAGATCAGAGTACATTATCTGATTCGTAATGTGCTATTTTAATTATTTCCCATTAATTTCAGAGCTTATAGTTGGTTTGATTTAAAGTGATACAGGGGACAAATACAAAGCCCAGCTCTTTCACTTGGACAAAATCATTTACAGCATTAAATTACAAGGAATCCTGGACAAACACATCATCACCTAGCATAGTTGACTTAGAAGAAGCAAAAAAACATCAGTGGTTGAGGATGTAGCTCAGTGGTAGAGCTCTTGCCTAGCATGCACAAGGCCCTGCGTTCAATCCCTAACACCATGAAAAAGGAAAAAGAGAAAAGTGAAGCAGCCACAAAATATCTTTGTACTAAACAGACTAGTTTCTGACCACCAAATCATTCTTCATTAAGGAATAATGCTTTCAAAAAATTTGAGGGTCAATCCCAGCAGGTAGTCTGTGCAACTTTGTGAGATCCTATTTCTAAATAAACTATTAAAAGGGCTGGAATGTGGCTCCATGGTTAAGTGCGCCTGGGTTCAACCCCTAGTACCAAAAGAAAAAAAAATTGAGATTTAGAAAAAAATGAGCTTGTGAATCTCAAGAAACCCCCTCTGAACTGTTGTGCTCACGGTGTGTCTTCACCAGAGTGGGTGGGGGCCTCCTTTGGGGAGATGCCCACTCAAATAGAGAGTATTGATGAAGGCTATATGTCTTCACTTTTCCCAAGAATTACCCAACTGAATGTAATGTACGGTCAGCCCCCAGTCGGCAGAAGCTGCGGGAACTAAACATTGCCATTGATAAAAGAATAACATAAAAATGGTTTGTGCCATGTGTTCTAATGCCCACTTTGTTAAGTACATGTCTCACCTTTCCCCATGCCTTTCATGAATAAGTGGATACGCATCGTTCAGGCTGGTCTTTTCTCTCTCAGTGGGTGGCTCAAGGGGTCACAGCCTGCACCAAGACATGGTCTCAGGAGGTCTGCAGTCCAGTGTGGTGGTAGGAGCGAAGCTCAGGAGTCCACCCTGAGCTTGGCTTTGTCTGGCTTGGAAACCTGGAAGTTTCTGGGCATAAGATTCTTCATCTGCAAGCCAGGGATAAGAATAGTGCCCGCTTCTCCCCCCACAGCTACTGTGAGGATGAAATAAGACATCACAGGAACCTACTGCTGATCAGGGCTCGGTACATGTGGACCGTTGTTTTTCTGACATGTTTTGTATACAGTGTCAGAAAAACCCAAAACAAACCAAAAAACAAGACATTGAAGGGATCATCTTATAATCTGCCTTGCGGGCATCATAACGCCTTACTCATTAACAAAATGGAAAAAATAAAAAACAAACCAAGGGCTGGGACTGTAGCTCAGTGGTAGAGTGCTTGCCTAGCCTGTGTGAAGCACTGGGTTCGATCCTCAGCACCACATACAAACAATAAATGAATAAAATAAAGATCCATCAACAACTAAAAAATATAAAAAAAAAAAAAAAAAAAAAACTCAAAGGAACACAACCCTCCTTTGCCCCCAATCAGTTTCCCTAATACTCCTTATCCTATGATTTGTCATTCTTATTGAACAAGCAATTTCCCTCCTTTCAGTATGCCCCTTTCTGCCTATTAGAATTGTAACCATATTGTAAGGTGCCCATGGAATCCTGCCTTCTCCATGAAGCTTGAGTCCAATAGCTCCTGCCGTGTCCCCCACCTATAGCAGATCAGATTGCCCACACCAGCTTTTCTCAACGTTCTCTTGCTGCTGTGCACAAGATGATTATATTCACAAGTGCTGTACATTTGCATACTTCTGGGGGTGTGCAGAAATGCTATTTTGTAGACCTATGTGGCAGCCCATGTTCACAATCCCAGCTATTCAGGAGGATGAGGCAGGAAGATTGTAAGTTTGAAGCCAGCCCAGATAATTTAGTGAGACCCTGCCTTAAAATAATTTTTTTAAAGGCTAGGGGTGTAGTGTAGTTGTAGAGTACTTGCCTAGCATGCACAAGGCCCTGGGTTCAATCCCTGGCACTGGAGAAAGAGGAGATTTTGCAGCCTAAATTAACTAGGTATGGGGTATGGTAATTCTTGGGGCACTGCCTTTTCTTTTTCTAGTCAAGAGATCTCATTGAATGACATTATAGGGAGAGGCTTCAGTCTGTTACTTTATTAAAAAAGAAAAAGAATTTGTTGAGAGACTTGAGAACTTTGTAATTTGTAACAGATGGCTTGTAACAAGTTCCACAATGACAATTGTATGCTCTTAACATGGAGTGTACCACTGATTTACATTTCTAATCTGACCAGTTCTCATAGGCTTCTGTTAAAACAGCTTTAAAAGTTAATTTTCAGTTCATTTTTGGGGACTTGAAAATGTGCTTTCCCATAAGCAGCGGCAAAGTTCTCAGGACACCACACATGAACTTTCCGCTCATGACGCAACCGGACTAGGGCGTGAAATGTACCTCTGGGCAGAGGAACCAGGCCCAGTTCCAGGGAACTATCGTGGAATGTCGTGTGATTGGGGAGCAAGAAGAAAAATGTGTGTGCAAATGCGTGCTGGAGGGAGGGGATGGATTCAGGAGGGGACAGTAGACCAGGGAGAGCAAGGAGGAGGTTCAGGAAGGAGAAAAGCAGGGTAGAGGAAAGGAGGGCATACGTAGAGCTTTGGCTGTTTATAAATATATATGGCACTGGTTTAGACTGTTACCTGTTCCATTCCTGACTCCCTAACATGAAAACTTCTTGAGCACAGATAAGGTATAAAGTGCTGTTGTTATATTCCACTAAGGTATTTCATACAATACAGCTTTGTACACAATAGCTGCCAGTGTGTGGCAATTGATCAATGTAATGAGTGGCATCTCATGTTCCTTGATAATCCTGGGAAATTACCCTAATGCTTTCAGCATATTTACAGAAGACCTAATGTCATCCTGTGTGTAGGTCATGTTCTTGTGTTGTTACTTTTCAAGCAACTATTTTTTAAGTATGATGATTACTCTTAAAGCATGGCTCATCTTACTTGGACTTCATATTTGATTTGTTCATTAAATGATGACAGATGGTATTTGTGTACTGCCATGATAAACAGCACCGAGTATTTGAGAACAAAGCTAAAATGATTCCTGAGACTTCCACGTGTTTGTACATCAGGTTCCTGCAGCTTCTATAACAAAGTACCAAATGCCTGGATGGCATAAGCAGCAGATTTGCACCATCCGCACTTGAGGCGGCTTGACATCGAAAATTAAGGGACAGCTCTCTAAGGGCTCCAGAGGACAGTCTCTTCTGTCTCTTCTAGTTTCTCATGTCTGCCTGTAATCCCTCACATTCCTTATGTATTGTTCCTGTCACTCCAGCCACATGGCTGTCTCTGCCTGTGTCTTCATATGGTTTTCTCTTTGTGTGTCCACCAAAAATTCCTTCCTAAATAATCTCTGGAGAGTTTCAGAGGGTGTTTAAAAATATTTTTGACACCTTCCATTGTTTTCAATATGAGACTGCTCTGGGTTTCTAGCTGACCCTGTGAAAGGAATGATTTCTTCATTTTAAAATTTTCTATTTTGTGTGGCATAGGAAAAAGCTGATATTGCCTACATCTCTTAACAAAATGGTAATCCTGCACCTAGCATGCATGCTAATCAAAGCTATTCTAGGTCTTCTACTTTTTCAACCTATAACTTTTTATATTTTATTTTAAAAAACAATTTAGAAGTCAGGCACGGTGGCTCACATTTGTAATCCCAGTACTTTGGGGAGGTTGAGACAGGAGAATCGTGAGTTCAAAGCCAGCCTCAGCAATGGCGAGGCGCTAAGCAACTCAGTGAGACCCTGTCTCTACATAAAACACAAAATAGGGCTGGGCTGGGGATGTGGCTCAGTGGCCGAGTACTCCTGAGTTCAATCTCTGTTATCAAAAAAAAAAAAAAACCCAAAAAAACAAAAAACCAAAAAACCCCAATTTAGACTTGATTATATTTACTCGTGGAAATATGGGTCAAAAGGGAGAAAAAGAGCAAGTTGTGGGAGCTGAAATACAGGAAGTACCATCCAAGGGAGTCAGGGATAGTAGGTAGCAATCTATCTTTGCCTAAACATATCAAGTCATCAAGTGTTATGTTTCTATTTTCTAGACTGACAGTTTAAAATTATTAAAATTCTGTACGATTCCATTTTCTCCATCTATCACTTACTCATTCCAGTTCTTTTCCATTTTGAATATGTTAACTATTTTTACTGATACTGGCGTGGGACTCTGCCATCAAAATTTTGAACATGAGAATAACTTAATAAAATAAATCAAAGCTGATTTGAATGAGTCCCAATGGAAAGTGAGCATTGAAGACTGATATCAACAGAGACAGACATAAGAAAAAAGGAAATAGGATATTCTAAAACACCATGTAGGAATTATTCACTAGTGTCCCCTCATTGTGTTTGCTTAAGAGTTTAGAAATTTTACTTTGTCAGTTTTCAGAGATATTGATGTGTTTCTGAAGTTTTTCAATGAGCGAATATTTATAAAGAAGATTTGTATCTTTATTAGCCAGTATGGTTGTGAACCTGAAATGAATGAATAAAAAAAGAGGTTATTGCCTGTACCTTAATATAAAGGTTACAGGTTCCAATTTTCTAGTTGAAAAAAATAGTCTTTTGATATTATTTTATATCTTACACAATTTTTGGATGATCAATTTGACAGATTTCCAGAGCATCTGCTTTAGATGCCAATGTGGTAGATAGTTTGAAAATAACTATTACTCCCTACTTTGTTGTATATCCTGTGACTAATTTTGGACAATAAATTGAGGCTGACCCATTTCATTATCAGACTCATCCCCTTTTCTTTAGCACATGGCAAATGTCAACACTTGCTCCTGCTGGTTTCCTCAGTGACCATCCTGAACACAGCCCCTGCATACCTAAGGTGGGTATCTCAGTCAACTTGGGCTTCTATAACAAAAACCATAGGCTGGATGCTTAAATATAAATGTTTTTCTCACAATTTTGAGATGGTAGTTCAATTCACTCCATAGCAGTGGGCAGGAAGCTTTAAAGAAAAATAACATGATGCGCAGATTTCGAATTATTTATATCACAGCATAACTTAAACCATGCAGACTGATACATCCTGGATATTGATATTCTTTTAATATTACTAAACATTCTTTAAATTTTTTTGAAATTCAAAAGCAATTGGCCAGGAGCAGTGGCGCACACCTGTAATCCTAGCACTTTGGGAGGCTGAGACAGGAGAATCACGAGTTCAAAGCCAGCCTTAGCAATGGCGAGGCGGTAAGCAACTAAGTGATTCTGTCTTTAAATAAAATACAAAATAGGGCTGGGGATATGGCTCAGTGGTTGAGTGACCTGAGTTCAAGAAGGAAGGGAAGGGAAGGGAAGGGAAGAGGGGGAGAAGGGAGGGGAGGGGAGGGAAGGAAGGGAAAAAAGAAAGAAAGGAAAAGAAAAGAAAAAGCAACTGAAGTGAAGGCCCTTATCTTACTAGTAATCCAAAAGTTAGTGGCAGGGTTCAGATTAGAACTTTAAGCCTTTTCTCCCCGGGAAATTGAAATTTCTGGACCATCATGCTTTCCTCAGGCAGACCTTCATAATCAATTTGGAAAGCTGTGATAATATTATCACATCATCAAATCATTTTTTCCAGGTTTTACCCTGAGGGGTAGACAGCACAACTAGCTGCTTACCCAGCTTCCATAAATACCAAGAATTCAAATGTCTGTTGCAACATGAAACCTGTCTTTGCTTACCTTGAGTCTCTTGTTGGGAAAGGTGCAGGATACTAATCTTAAGAAATTCTGCCTATAGAAGTTAGGAATCATTTAGAAATCAATCAATCAAACATGAAGACACAGATTGCAAACCTTTTATTATCACAAATTTTCTCTAAGAAAGAGGTTGCAAGATATTTATTAAACTTAAAGATCCTTTAGGGCATTGCAAAATGGAAAGAATGTCATCAATGTGTTAGTATAATAAAGCGATTCACACATTGGTGTTATAATTAACACAGAGAAACATCCCTTATCAACAACTGCTGGCATGAGCAAGGACAGAAGTTCAGCACAGGAAGCAATGCGTGTAATGTAACGACAGCCATCCTAGTGTGGAACTGCCTTCTACAAATGAGGGTACTTTCTGTGGCTTCCCTGTCGAATGCAAACCTAAGTAGCTATACTTAAGATTCCACAAGACTCCAAGGTTGACAGACACTATAAATCTAGTGTTGCTATGAACAAAATCCACTTGTTAAGTAATGCCACTCAGGTGAAATTTCCTTTGCTTGAGTTTTCACTATCAAAGATGGGAGATGAATAAACCTTTGACCTCTTTATCCTTCAGTGAGTTCTCTTGGCACCCATCACTTTGGCACAGAGAGACATTTGCACATATAGACCTGCATTGTGTGGGCTCCCCCTGCCCTACATCCAGGACTTCAGGCATCTTCAATTTATGCCAGGAGGCCACAGGTCAATAGTCAGAAGCAGCACCAATGGGAGGAACTCTGCTATTGGAGGTTAGTGAGGTGTTGTCCTGCCTGCCTCCAGGGCCCCTCAGCTGCCGTGTGTCTTCAGCATGTAACGTGCTGGACTGGCAGTTGGCTTGCTGAGTGAAGACTCTTCTGGGGAGATGGTGTTTCACAGGACTCAGGTGTACAGCCTTCAAACCCCAGACTTCAGCATCTCTCATCACTTCCAGGGAGCCCCAGGTCTCAGGAACCTTCCTTGGAGCAGTCCCTGGTTGTCCTTAGGCCAGAGGGCCGATGTGGGTTTTTCTCCTTGTGGTCTGGTTTTTCTGACCTAATTTAGGGCTGTGCACATCTGGTGTGACAGCACTGTGAGTTCTGTAAGAAGACCAAGGAGCACACAGATTCTGAGTGTTCCAGACCTGGCTGCACTGGGAATTCATTCAGTCCAGCTTTCAATCAGTAGGGTCCCATAGCCACCATGAGTGCTCAGGGCAATGCTGCTTGCTGTGAGGAACAGCAAAAGAGACACAGTCCCTGCCCTTGAAGAGTCAGCTCCCTCTTTTGGAAGTCAGATGTACCTGGGGAAACATCTAGATATTTCAGAGCAGCATGTGCTTCGTGCTGAATTAGTTGGCCAGAACACAGTTTCTAAGATCCAGAGAAATGACCTACAGACCTACTGGAGAATTTCTAACACATTCTACGACTGGACAGCTACCTATGGCTACCCTCATACAAAGGTTCCTTTTAGGCAAGGAGTTTAGTCCCATTTCCCTGGCAGAGTCCACTGTAAGATGTAATTTTCATCGATCAGAATTAGAGCAACAAGAAAGTAAAACAGGAGACCAAGCCCACAAAATAAGATCGGAAAAATAAGACTTTTTACCAGGAAGTACTTGGCAGGCCTGGGAGCTACCCTTGAGGGTGTCCTTCAGTAAAGCTTAGCCTTCCTCCGTGACAAGGTACAGTCTCTGAGTTCTGCTACCTCTACATCTCTAGAGTGTGGTACAGAACTGGCAATTTGACTTCCGCTGAAGGTGGCTTTTCAACATTCCTCAAACAAAGGAACTTGACAGCTTGCTTTCCCCAGAGTAGGAAACTAGCAGTGATCATGGTGAAACTTGTTCTTAGTAGTCTGAGGAAGCCACAGGAGTCGGAAGCCTGTCTCGGGAAGCCACAGGCAGGAATGGTGATTCTTGTCAACATACAGGTGGTGTAAGATGCTCCCGACCATTTTGCCTGCAGGGCAGTATGCCAATCACTGAAATGACTAGTTTTGCAAAGGCGAGTTTAATCATGAGGCACCAAGCACAAGAAGGTAAGTCTCAAATCCACCTCACTGAGAACAGGGTTTGGGGGCACTCATGGGTTAAAGAAGCAAGGTAATTTAAGGCATGGGGGAAAACAACTCGAGGTGAAGTAATCAGTGGTCAGCACATGTGCAATCAATATTCATGCTCTTCACAGGATGTGTGTTCAGAGAACAGTTGCACTACCATGATCTGCAGGTAGTTTTGGGCCTCCCTGCATCAAAAAGTCATCCACTGGAGACTTGCACAGGCCCAAGTGAAGAGTCAGGGGACTCAACAAAAGTGGCCTTCAAGTCCCTAAAAAGTAATCTAGGCAACTGTTATCATCATAACTCACACATCAGAGGTGTTATCTACAGCAAAGCTAGCGGGAGATGAATAACATATTGCTCAGCTGTATGACCTCCAAGATTAGTGACTTTTAAGTCAACTAAAAGCAAGTAACTGAAAGCAAATGAAGCTGGAGGGGTTGTGCAGCTTTTCCCCAGGTTTCACAAGCACGCTAAGGAATGATTTTCCTGGCATTTGTGAAAACAAAGAATTCCTGATAAGAAATGTGGCATTTAATACACTTTGACCCAAATAAAGTTTTTGAGTTAAATTTTATTGGTGAGTCACTACATTAGTGCCTCTCATTCTGTGCCTTCTGCTTTGCACACATCTTGCATAGCCGCTATAAACAATCCTTAGGAGGGAGGCCTTTGATGAAAGAGGAAACCAGAGCTCAAAGGAGTGAAGTGCCTTGCTCTAGCTCACATTGCTTGCAAATTGGAGCTGGAGCCAGAGGTTGGAACCACTCACTTTTCACCACAGCTCGGGCTATTTGAAAATAATAAGTTGTTTAGAAAGACATAATTTCAAATTCTTAGGAAAATAGTGAAAATGGCAATACATGTCTGTTTTTCATTGTTAGGGTTTACAAAATCCTCTCACATTTATTTTCTGACATGAATATTAATATACCTTCTTTTCATCAGTTACTTTCTTTAAATGAGTGATTCTTCTATATGAACAAGTAATCTTCAACTGTACTGCATAAATCCAAGAAAGTCACATATATTGGTATCTTATATTATTATCATGTAAAAACTTGTCCCCTGTACCTATTTATATATACATTTGTGTTTAACTGAGAAGACACGGGGCCTTAGCTGGGTCTAGTCCTGTTTGCCACTTAAGGCCATGCAACTTTGGATAAGAAGCAAACATCTAATCTTAATACATCAGAACACATCAGAAGACTGTTGGGAGAATTTTTGAAATACTAAAAAGTAAAGCACTTTGTAAACATTAAAGTGCCTCACAAATCTAAGATATCTTTCAATTACTGGCCCGGAGTTTAAAGCTGAAAAAAGGACAGTTTCCTACCTGATGCAAAGAATGGCTTTGTTTTATCTAAATACTGGAATAAAAGAAAAAGAAAGACAAGTTGGCTATAGGAAAAATGGAAAAGAATAAGAGAACATGGGGAACCTGGAAAAAAAAAAAGGCAATGAGTAGTTTTGCTATTTGAGAAATGGACTATTCAGTTGTTTAGAAAATGACTGTAGTCAGTGAATATTTTAAAAAATGATTTTTATTTGTTCTGATTTTTAATGATCTTGGAGGCTTCCCTTAGAAGTGCTACAAAGACAGGAGGCAAGCTTATCTAACTTGCTAATGACACACAGTGAGTATAGTTACGTGAGAAAATTGCGATTCAAGATGATTTTCAATATTGAAATGTTGGGAAATTTATGAGAGACACCATCATATAAGAATAAGAGAACTTGTTCCAAGAATCCAGAAGTGAGGGGGAATTACTGATTGAGAAGCAGTATGGTAAAAGCAGATTGGCAGGAGATAAGCTACTTAGGTTCAAACCCAACCCTACTGCACATTAGCTGTACAACCATGTGCTGGTTACAAGCCTCGCCATGCCTCGGTCTCCTCACCCACATCATATGGTTGTTGTAGGAGTTAAATAAACTAATCTGGGATCAACTGCTTTGAACAGTGCTTGACTCAGTATTAGCCCTGCATAAGGGATGTAGTCTTGGCTTACCTGGGAGTCATACCAGGAATAGAAATTCCAAGTGCTCCTTCCTTATCTATGTTCTCCTCAGTTGTCAAGAGGACTGTGTCTCCCAACTGTCCCCTTGGTTCTCCTGATGCACTACGTGGTTCTCCTGTGCGCTATGCTCTTCATATTATATCAAGCTTTTCCTTCTTTTCCCGTTCTTGGCCCTTTCTTTCCATTTCTTGACCTCCTCTTTGCCCCTGCATGCCTTATCCACTGTCCTTTGTTTCTGGTCTGCCCAGCTCTTGGCTCTGTGCCCCATCTTGTGTAGTCTCAGTGGGAGTCTGGGTGTAGGCTGCCCTCTCTAACAGCACGGTGGGGGTGGATTTGCTTATAAAAAGCAGATGGTGGCGAGTTTTGATTTTCAGATATGCTGAGTTTGTCACATTTGGAAGGTAGGAATTTGACAACTGATTGAACACTTTAGTCTGGAATTGTGACAGAAATCAGGCTGGAAAAGTCTGTTCATGGAGGCATCTGCATGGAGGCTATGTGGGCAGCCACCATTCAGAAAAAGACTCTGGAGAGGAAGGGCACAGGGTGGAGGCCAGGAGCTTGAGGAGTATCCACAATTGGGGTCGGAGGCAGTAGGAAGGTAAGTTAGCAAAGAAGCCCGAGTTCTAGACCTTAGAGAAGAAACCAGAATAACAGATGTACAGGAACAGAGGAGTGTTGGAAGGAGACGCAAAGAAGGGAAAGAGATGCTTGAGGAACGGTCGTATAGTTTAACAGGTGGGTCAGAGGGATGGTCGACGGTCCTGTCTCAACAGGGAGCAGATGCCACCATGGCAAGGCTCGGATGAAAACAGGCGGCCACGCAGAACTGGCAGGAGAGAGGGCAGGAAGGAAGGCGGGCCGGTCTCCCGCAGGCGCCCATTCCCCGGCGGGCCAAGTACTTGGCGCCCCCAGCCCGGGCCTGGGCAGGGCCTCTCCTGCGCACCTGGCCACCGCAGCACGCGCTGAGCCGGACACCACATGCCGCCAGGGCCCGCGCCGCCGCTTCCCGCAACCGAGCCAGGCAACCCCGACCGCGGCGGCACCCAAAGCAGGGCTCAGAGTGGAGGTCCTGAGCCCCTCCTTACCTGGCAAGGACCTAACTTCCCCGACCCTTCAAACGCAACTGTGCGGTGCCCGCGGTCCGCAGCTCAACTGGCCCCCGACGCCTCGGTGGCGTACCTCCCAGCCGCGACGGGGCGCTGTAAGATCCCAGGACCCTCGTGGGGGACGCGGGCGGCGCCCGACGGCGACCCCGGAAGTGACGCTACTGCCGAGCCGGCGGCGGAAATGCAGTGCGCAGCCGGTGGCGGAAGTCCCGCCCGCTCCTGACAGCGGAAGTCCGGTTCTCCTCGAGGCGTCTCCTCGTGCAACTTATTGCCGGCATGGCGCACTACAACTTCAAGAAGATTACGGTGGTGCCGTCAGCCAAGGTAGGGGCTGAGGGAGGGACTCCCCATCTCTTGCCCTTTTCCTTGGACAGGTCGTCCGGAGGGCCCCGGCCTGTAGCCCTGGGGCAGGGAGCGGGGCGTCTTGTGACCTGTCGTCCCCCAGTGTTGGGCCCAACTTGCTGGGCAGGCCCCGTCCTCTGGCCATCAGGGATCCCCAGACGGCGGCCTCGCCTCTTGAGTCCGAGCCCTTCGTCCCTAGGCCAGGGGTTCCCTGGAGACCAGGGTCCCTCCGAGAGCAGGTGATCCCGTAGGGACTGCCAGATGGGTGGGTAGTGGCGACCCGTAAAGAGCTGAAGCCCCTGCCTGGAGCTCTTGAGTTGGGCGGAGCCGCCGCCTCTTCCCGGAGGACTTGGTTCGTTGCTGTCATGGTTTACCACTTCTTAGTTTTTAAGTCGTTCTCCTCCTGTTGCACTTGGGAAATGCAGTTGTTTTCAGTCGTAGCAGGGTACACATTTGTATAGCGTTATCGGTGTAGGAAGAGACAGTCCAGTGTCGGCTATTGAGACTGTTCGGCAGGTTTTTCCGTGAACTTTCGGTGTGGGTCGTAATTACCCAGGAGAAAGCGCTTATTTGGAAACGCGTGTTTGTCGGACAATCCCTGGGTTACGGCACAGAACCAATTCAGAGGATTTGCTCTTGTTGATCGTGGTGCGCTGTGAATATAGACAGTGTTTCCTTTTCTTCAACTCTCAAAGATGAAATGAGCTTGCATAGAATTAGTCATTTTCCACCTCTTCCCGACAAGCATTCTGGTATGTTTCTCTCCAGATTGTACTCTTTGGGGGAAAAAGTCGTTTTTTTTGAAATCATGTTTTGTTTGTATTTTTGGCCCTCATCATAGTTTCTCATCCATCTCTCAAGTTGAAGGAATTTGCAGAGTTTTGTTTTATCTGAAATACAGCTCTTTGGATAATATGGAATTTGTTCATATAAAGGCTTGGTGGAGAACATTAAAATATATTAATACAACTTCTATCTTCTGTTGTCTTGAATGATATCTATATTTCTAGAGAACAGATGAATATGCTATGTCTAAAAGATGGCAACAATTAGCCTTTGGTGATTGGAAGTGAAAAAGGAATCACAGTAGTAAAGTGTGGGACACAGTTCATTGCAGTATCTGTTGAGTGAGTGACTGATGTTTGTACCAGGAATTGTGCGTACAGAATACATAAGGTCCCATTTTGGAAGTCATCTAGAGGTGTAAATAGAAACACTTATAACCACACTGGAAATAACAATTGTTACAACAGAGGAATATACAGTTGGCCTCTTTGTATCTGTGGGTTCCACATCTGGTTTCAGTCAACTGAAGATAGAAAATACTTTATTTTAAAAAATTCATATATACAGTGGAAGAGTTGGGAAACTTCATGCAGTTAGTGACTTTTGAACCAGCCCTTTATGGATACAAAGCCTGCTGGGGAGAAAAGTAAAGATCCCATGTGTAGTAACAAAATGTTATCTGTGCCTTTCATAATACTTGACAGATTGTATTGTGATCACTGGTCTTTTTTTCTGTCACTGGATCCTGAGTTCCTGGAAGGAAGGAACAATGTTGTTCATTATTTTATCTTCAGCACTTAAATATTTCTGTCATTCCAGGGTAGGAAATGATCAATATTGTTGAATTAATGAAAGCATTCAGGGGAAATCAAGAAATGTATTATGGCTAGATATATGAGATTGAAGAAGCAGAGGGATAGACTCCTTATTAAAGAGAAGCAAAGGCTATTTGCACTGGAGAATGCATTGCAAAAATCTTTTATATCCTCAGATGGTCACCTTACATGCTCATGGGGAATTACAAACAGTGGATTTTATTTACACACTATTTTGTGTTCTTTTAAGTCAAAGCTATGCATATGGAAATTGAAGAATTTTTTTCTTTGTTTTTCAGATTTATGCATGAGTTGTCTGGCTGTAGTTTCATATATTCTTAGGTATGGGGTAAAATTTATTTTAGCAGCCATTCAGTGTTTCTGAAGGGCCAAGAACCATACAGATAAACAAAATACATTAAAAATTTGTGGTACAGTTAGGTATTAGTGTTTTAAGAGGGTTTCAAACAAGTAGATGGAAAGTAGATGTTGAATTGTGTCTTATTTTCTTTAATTGCAGGATTTTATCGACCTGACATTATCGAAGACTCAACGAAAGACTCCAACAGTGATTCATAAACATTACCAAATTCATCGCATTAGACATTTTTATATGAGAAAAGTCAAATTTACTCAGCAAAATTACCATGACAGACTCTCACAGATTGTAACAGATTTTCCCAAATTGGATGTAAGTGATTGTAGGAATTGCGTATGGTCATATAAATGTAGGCCTGCAGGTAACCACCATTTAGCCAGTTTGGTGTAGTCATCTTGACAGAAAATAATTGATATGCCAGAGATTACTCAGTATGTTAGCTTCAAATCTGGAAACAGAATCTGCTTTTTGTTTTGTTTTCTTTTTAATTTTTAGTGCTTTTCATTTTCCTCAACCAGATCCCATCTAATGAGGCCTGAAGCTATCTGCCCTGACTTGCTTTGTAACCTATAGGCTTGCAGAGACCAACCCAAACTAGATGAAAGCTGTGGTTATAAACTCTGAAGCCCGAGATTCTCCAGTGGGCTTACTAGGACCCACTGGCATATCTGGGCTTTGTCATCTCCCTCTGGCTGAGGCTTCTCTTTCTTCTGGGCTCGACAAGGGTGAATGAGTGGGCTGAGGTCCACCACTGTGATCTTGTTACTGCATCAGCTGATGATGGTCAGTTCAGCACTGATAGTTTTCTTTACTCTCGAGAAAAGATGGCATAAGGAGTTGTGATTCCTGCATTAGGCTTAAGAATCTGAGTGAACACCTTCCTCCTTGGCGTACTGCAGTTTACTTGTGTACTTAGCTATAGAAATAAATATAAGAGCAGTAACTGCTTGACAGAGCAAAAATTGTGAGAGGCTTTGTAGAATCGAAGAGTTGCAAGGTTATTTGAGGTTGTGAAGGATTTGGGGATCAGTACAGTCGTAGAGCCTAAATTGGCCATTGCTGCAAAATGGAACTGGAAGGTAGGTAAGGCAGAGAGAAAATGGTGGTTTATGTGACAATTTCTTCTTCCATATTTAAAAAAGTAATAATGACATTTCTTAAAAATACAAGTGTTCAAAATATAAAGTAAAAATTCCTGCTAGAGGACAGGCACTTATTTTGTCTCTCTAGAGCTTGACACAGGTGCTCAATGAGTGAATGATTGATTGGGGAAGGTCAAGTACTGGCGAGTACCCAAAGATGAAAAAAGAGATTAAGAATGAGATTATTGCCGGGCACAGTGGTACACGTCTGTAATCCCAGCGGCTTCAGAGGCTGAGGCAGGAGGATTGTGAGTTCAAAGCCAGACTCAGCAACTTAGCGAGGCTCTAAGCAACTCAGTGAGATGCTGTCTCTAAATAAAATACAAAAAAGCGCTAGGGATGTGGCTCAGTGGATAAGTGCCCCTGTGTTCAATACCTGGTATCAAAAAAAAAAAAAAAAAAAGATTATTCTAAATTAACTTGATATTCGGAAGCACCTGATTTAGCAGACAACTTATTTTAATGTAATTACCATCACATTCTTTGATTCTTCTCTTCCCCTTCACTGTTTCTTATACATTAGAGATGGGAGAGTTCATCTACAGGAACATTGTATTACTACTACCTGGTAACAGTCTAACTTTCTACTCTGAAATTGTTCTCAGATAATTTACTGTAGTCAGTCAATCATTGGACATTTACTATGTGCCAGGTATGGTTCTGAGAACTAGGAATACAGGGTAATTAAAGACCCTATTCTCATTTCAGTGGGGGGAAAGGGTGGTAAACAAAAGGTACAAAGTATATCAGATGAAAGTAATGAATCCAGGTCCAGGGAGTAAGGGGTATCTGCAGGAAGACTGACCAGTCACCAGAAGTGAGTGAGCCTGTAGGCATAGAAACAAGTGCAAAGGCTGTGATGTGGAGGAGACTCGGGGTTGAGCCTGGTGTGTGAGGAAGCGTGAGATCAGGAAGTGGGCGGGTCTAGGCAGTGTGGGTAGGTCTTTGAATTCTATCCTTAAAGAAGTATTGGGAGGGCTTAGGCTTACTTTAAATAATGCCTACCCTGTAGGGGGATCAGGGACCATTAGGAGGTCAATGCAGTGATTAGGATGTATGATTAAAAGATCATGGTGACTTAGATTACTGGGATAGTGGTGAAGGTGTTGAGAAGTGATTGGCTTCAGGATTATTCAGTAGCAGAACTAAAAGGATATGCTCATCGACTAGATACAAGGTTGAGAGAAAGAATGGAGAGGACTTCGGTGTTCTCCACCTTTGATGATAAGAGTTACTGTTTACCATGCTCAGGAAGGCTAAGAGGAGCAGGTCTGAGGAGGGGAGGACGGTACTAGGGATTGAACCCAGAAGCACTTTACCACTGAGGTACATCCCCAGCCCTTTTTCACATTTTATTTAGAGACAAGTCTTGCTGAGTTACTTAGGGCCTTGCAAAGTTGTTGAGGCTGGCCTTGAACTTGCTATCTTCCTTCCTTGGCCTCCTGAGTTGCTGGGATTACAAGCATGTGCTACAGCACCTGGTTAAACAGAATTTTAAAAGTATAGATAGTATTGAAAATTTTTTTTTTTTTTTTTTTGGAGATCATCTGATCTAAGAGCGAACATAGAAAAGTGTGTGATCGTCTTGAATGTGTAGAGTTGGACTGTGAGAATGAGTCAGCACAGGATTTGGAGAAGTGGCTGTTAAGAGTGGAAACCAGTTGAATAAAATGCTTCAAGAAGGATGAATGGCTAACCATACACTGTTGCTAAGAGATTTAGTAAGAGAAGAAATGAGGATTGGCAATTGGGAAATAACTGATGAGCTTAATGAACTCACAGAATTTCAGTTGGGTTCAAGAGAGGGAGGGGAAAGATTCCTCTTTCCCCAGTGTTTGCCAGGAAGGGAATAATGAAATGGGGCAAGAGGCAGAAGGATTGTGAGATTGAAGAGTTTTTAGTTTTTTAGAAGATTTGGCAGCTAGCAGCACACCTGACCAGTAAATGGTCAAGTAGAGGGAAGAATTTCTGGAACTTGAATTCTGAACAGTAGGATAGGGTAGGTTCTGATGTGTATGGGGAGGACTGTCCTTGGCTAGAGTGAAGGTTAGGGCATGGATAGTTGCTGCCTCTCTGTTGATTGCTTCTGCTTCTATTTTTTTCCCCCCTTCTTGGCACTGGGAATGGAACACTCCCCCATCCCTCCAGATGTACTAGGTGAACACTGTACCACTGAGCTATATCCTCAACCTTTTTTGAGATAGGGTTTCACTAAGTTGCCAAAACTGGCCTCAAACTTGTAATTTTTTTGCCTCAGCCTCCTAAGTATCTGGGATTACAGGCATGCATCACCACACCCAGCTTTTTCTGTTCTTGGAAGACTAAATCAACAGGGTCATTGGCCAGGAGAGGAGTCTGGGGAGAGTAGCTTTGGGTTTGAGTAGAAAGGAAAAGGAAATTAATCTTCACATGTTTACATGTAAGAATGTGAAACTATTAAACCAAGCGACTGGTGTTTTTGTTTGTTTTTTATAGGATATCCATCCATTTTATGCTGATTTGATGAATATTCTCTATGACAAGGATCATTACAAGTTGGCTCTAGGACAGATTAATATCGCCAAAAATTTAGTGGACAAGTAAGGTATTTTCTTACCATAATGTCTTTTAAGTTATTTGCAAAAGTGATAAAACAATCTTACATATTTTTTATTTTTTTAAGTGTTGCTAAAGACTATGTGCGGCTTATGAAATACGGTGATTCTCTCTACCGCTGTAAGCAGCTGAAGCGTGCTGCCCTTGGGCGAATGTGCACAATCATCAAGCGACAGAGGCAGAGTTTGGAATATTTGGAGCAAGGTACTTGTTTTACATGAGCACAAATGGTTTTTAATGTGTTCTATTAAGATGATTGCTCCTTGTTGAGGACTTGCTCTTAAGGTGTTTGTTTTTGTTTTAGAGATAATGGGATTAAATGATTTTTTTCTAGCATGACCTGTAAGAAATTGCAGTAGGCTAGTTATTGAAAAAGTGCCTAGTAATTATAATGCTTACAAACTATAAGCACTATAAAAAAATACATGTTTTTAATATTGAATAGATAAGGCATAGACATAAATCTTGGGAAAATACTGAAGAATATAAAAAGTAAAATAACTCACAGTTTTGTTATTGGCAGTTTTATTTATTTTTTTTATTTTTTATTTTTTTTGGTACTGGGGATTGAACACAGGGGCACTTGACCACTGAGCCACATCCCCAGCCCTATTTTGTGTTTTATGTAGAGACAGGGTCTCACTGAGTTGCTTAGCGCCTCACCATTGCTGAGGCTGGCTTTGAACTCGCGATTCTCCTGTCTCAGCCTCCCTGAGTGCTGGGATTACAGGCTTGAGCCACTGCGCCCGGCTTGGCAGTTTTATTTTTAAAAGTGCTTTTAAACAGGACAGTTTCTGAATTTTGGAAAAAATTTATGGAAAAAGTTACTACCTTCCGTGCATATATTTTTATACTACAGTCATTTTGACTTGTTTGGTTTTGTTCTTCTTTCCATTGCATTTTGCAGATCATTTTTGACCAGACTTATGATATGTGGGGAAATTTTTTCCTATAGATGTGTTGGCTCTGCAGGATAGTGCAGGATAGCCCAGTGGATGCCACTCATGTGTGTTACAGACAAGGTAGTTAAATGGAAGTAGTAGCTCATGTGGTGGCCAGAAGGTTACAGTATGCATGCTTCCAAACATGCTACTGTCCCAATGACCTCACTTAATGAAAATCACCTGGACTCTTCTCCCATGTGTTTGGTTTTTTTTTTTTGGTACCGGGGATTGAACTCAGGGGTACTCTGACCACTAAGCCACATCTCCAGCACTCTTTTGTGTTTTATATAGAGACAGGGTTTCATCGAGTTGCTTAGCGCCTCACCATTGCTGAGGCTGGGTTTGAACTTGCAGTTCTCCTGTTTCAGCCTCCCAAAGGGATTACAGGCGTGTGTCACCGCGCCTGGCTCCACGTATGTTTTGGCCTCACTTTTGACTTATTGAATCAAAATGGCAAATTGTTAGGCCTAGAAATTGGATTCTTGATTCATCTACATCTGGGAAATACTGTTGTATATGCATATATATGCTGTTACTCTGCAATTTTTTTCTTTTTTTCATTCACATACATTTATTTTATCCATCACATTTGCTTTATAAAAATTGGAGTGAGATTAATATAACCATGAGCTTGTAGTGTAGCTAAATGAAAAAGAATATTTCAAGCAAATTTTAAATTTTGAGTCTCTTAATTTTTCAATTTAAACTTTTCATAGTGCGGCAGCATTTATCCCGCTTGCCAACCATTGACCCAAATACAAGGACTCTGCTTTTGTGTGGATACCCAAATGTTGGGAAATCCAGCTTCATCAATAAGGTATGTGTTTTCTTATTTTAAAGCAGATTATCTGACTATACTAGGACAAAGTGATAATTGTATTCTCACTTGGTGGAATTTAGGATGTTCTTGGTAATGTTTCTGGGTTACCAGTTTGTGCTTTAGTGAATACTAACTACCCTAGTCTTCAGGAGGGCCTGACACCTGAGCACACCCAGGTTCCTCTCAGGGAAGTCTAACTCATTGTCTGAACCTATATTTGTATTGCTATTACAAAAACCATTATTTTTAATTCTTGTATGTGCTTCACAATTTCTGAGGAGTTCTAGAAATTTGAGTGCTTTTATAATGACAACTGGAAAACCTTCCTCAGGTTTTTGTTTTTTGTTTTGTTTTGTTTTGTTTTTTTGGTACCGTGGATTGAACTCAGGGTACTCTACCACTGAGCCACATCCCCAGCCCTATTTTGTGTGTTATGTAGAGACAGGGTCTCACTGAGTTGCTTAGCACCTTGCCGTTGCTGAGGCTGGCTTTGAACTCGTGATTCTCCTGTATCAGCCTCCCAAAGTGCTGGCATTACAGGCATGTGCCGCTGCGCCCGGCCACAGGTGTATTTTGTCAGCTTATCTTGGGAGTGGTTGTGCCAGAGGACTTCCTGTGGCAGGTGACTGAACTGGACTCTCCCAGTCTGCAGCTACTTCTTGGGTGATTTGTCACTTTGGTGGTTGTGTCATCTTTTGCATAAACTATGAGGTCCATTGTAGTGGTCAGTTATTGAGTGACTCTTTATCTGAGTGAATTTATTAAGATCCAAGTGTAACATTTAAGTATTTGAGTAATTTGGTACTTCAGAACAATTTAGCTGATCTTGAGGAACCTAAAAGGAATGGAAACAGCATTTAAAATGTTAGTTTACAACTAGCAACAGTTTACGTATCCAAAAAAATTGCTAAAATATTAGGGCTTACATGGTACCAAGAACACTTTCTTGCTTTGAAGCAGATCTGTAGGTTTTATTTCTACAAGCTACCCTGACATGATGATAAGCAAAGCTCTCCATGGTCCTGGATGAAGTGTCAAATGCTTGTCAGCAGGTACTGAACCGTTCCATGACCACTCAGTACTTTGTGGGCTAATGTGGCATCTGCTGGGCACATGTGGCTTTTTAAATTGTATAAATTAATTTAAAAATTCAGTTTCTTGGTCACATATACCACATAACAAGAGTTCATTAGTACCAAGCTGCTGGTGGGCCCCATTTGGAACGGGTAGGCATAGAGCATCTCTGTCATCAGAGAGCGCTTTTGGGTGGTACAGTTAGTGGGAGAGTGAGAGGAGGTGCTGTCTTCCAAAGGCTGGGCCTTCCTCTGCCTCCCTGACACCTGAGACAGGTCCATCGGTGTGAGGGATGAGGAACCAGGACATTTACCAAAGTTAATAGTTCCTGACCTGTGCAATTTAATCATGTGAAGTCATTGTGGGTTTTTCCCTCCCAAAATTTGGTCTTAATAGTGTGTAAGTTTTGTGCTTACATTATTTGAGAGGAAATTAGATAGAATTTGTGTGATTGTGGAAGTTTTGATTATTTTGTTTAAAGGTGACAAGAGCAGATGTGGATGTTCAGCCCTATGCATTTACCACCAAATCTCTGTTTGTTGGGCACATGGATTATAAGTATCTGCGTTGGCAGGTAAGCATATTATCTGTACACACGGAACAGACCTTTTGGTTTTTGGGTTAATGTTCCTAAAGAACTACAATGTTTGTCTACCCCATAGTGCACTTATTTGTTTACCTACTATGTGAGCACTGTCCTGTAGGGAAGATTCTTAGAAGAAGAAAAATAGATTTTCTGATGTCACCAAGAACTTGAGATTTCTTCATCACCCAAACTGGGGGTGTATAAGGCAGTTCATATTTTATATATAATTTTAGAGTAAGCAACCAGCTGCCAGCTTGGGTTTCTGCATTTGTGGTTTTATTTCATTAGTTTTTTAAAAATTTTATTTTAATTGAACCTGGGGTTGTTTAACCACGAGCCTCATTCCCAACCCTTTTTTGTATTTTATTTAGAGACAGGGTCTCGCTGAGTTGCTGAGGCTGTCTTTGAACTCGCAGTCCTCCGGCCTCAGGCTCCCAAGCTGCTGGGATTATAGGCATGCACCATCACACCCACCTTCGTTTCATTAGTGATGCCGCTGATGAAATGAAATTCTCTTTATATCCTTCCTAACTCTGTCACTAGAAATGGCATTAACTACTTAAAAGCATGAAACCATCTATTCCCACAATTGAATTTGACTTTATAAATGACAAAATAATTCTTACAACCTGGGAGAGTTTGCCAGTTATTCCAGTTTTAATATGTTATGGTCACTAATGAAAAGGAGTCATTTCTCTCAAGATATTTGGCTAGCTCTTTAGCTCTGTAAGGTCTCCTTCACCTCTTGTTTTAATGTATAAAGAATGTGTTCTTATTGCTTTATTTCATCATTTACTGGTTTTGTTAGGTCTGGTTTAGGTGTGTGAAAATGATTTCTGGGTTGTACTGGACAAAAGAAGTTTGTGAGTAAGTGTACTTAGAAGTAATGAAGTCTGGTTGTTAGGTTGTAGATACTCCAGGAATTTTGGATCATCCTTTGGAGGATCGGAACACCATCGAAATGCAGGCTATCACAGCCCTGGCCCACCTTCGAGCTGCAGTTTTGTATGTGATGGATTTGTCTGAACAGTGTGGACACGGGCTAAAAGAGCAATTAGAACTCTTCCAAAATATCAGACCTCTCTTTATCAATAAGGTATTTACAATCACATTTTAATTTACACAGTAGCCCCACCTTGTCTGTGGGGAATGTATTGCAAGATGCTCCCCCTACCTATGCCTGAGATCACAGATAGTATAGAACTATATATGCTATTTAAACACAATCACCATGATTCCACGAATAGTTGATTTGATAACTGAGATCACAACTAAGTGACTGACTGGTTGGTAGCATACACGGAATGAAGACACTGGTCAAAGGGATGATTTACATCCTGGGAGGGATGCAGCAGGATGGTACAAGATTGCATCGTACTACTCAGAATGGTGCACAGTATAAAATTTATGAATTATTTATTTCTGAAATTTTCCATGTAATATTCTACAGGTGGAGGGACTACAGTATTCTGCAATATGAAAGTAATAATTATTTTTCTTGTTTTCTAGCCTCTTATAATTGTAGCAAACAAATGTGATGTGAAACGAATAGCTGAACTCTCTGAAGATGATCAGGTAAATCACTTTAATATTTTAATCACTTTTATTACCATTCTGAGTTCTCTTATCAGCCAAAGTTTCAAAGGAATTTAGCTGTACTAGACCAGATAACATCGTTTGTAGTCTAGTGGCATAACCATTAGGAAAACCTAAAACACAGGTTCCCTGATTGCTGTTGTTTTGAGTCTATGGAACCATCTGTGTGTTTGATGGGTTGATACATTGAACCTTTGGAAAATGTCGTTACTTAGGAAAGGATTGTTCTTTTAAATTGGTGGCTTAGAAGAATTAAGGTGTAGAGGTGTGTTTTATCTCTTCCAGGCCTGAGAATATCAGGTATAACAGGGCAGCATTTTCCAGAATAAGGTTCTTATTAGGATGTATATTCATAGGTGTTAATAAAAGGGATTCTGTGGTTAAATGAGTTTCAGAAATGAGTGATTAAGTAAAGGAGGACAAGGATCTATAAGCTCTTATAAAGTGGGGCTTCCCAGAACTGTGAGTATAGTGTCTACTAACATTCTCCAAAAGGCAGGCAAATACGATGAAGTGTAATTTTTCAAATAAATTTGACTTTGCAGCCCTTTTTAATAGGCAGCTTATGTGTGAACAAATGCTTTGAGAGACATGTACTACTCTAGTGGTTTTCACACTGGTCCTTGGACCAGCAGCACTGTATCATTTCTACCTGCTAACTTGTCAGAAATGTAGATTCCGTGGCATACCAGACTACTGAGTCAGAAAGACTAGGGTGTGGCAGCAGTCTGAGATCAATAGTCCTTCCAGGTGACTGATAACACACTTAGGGATGTGAGAATCATGGCACTAGAGTGATAAATGCTGTCTGGCCATCTCCTATGGAATATGCTTCATTGACCCAAATTGAAGTAGAAGGTCCTGAGGTCAGAGGAGTGTGTTGTTTCCTGTTCAGTGTCTTGTTCTATTTGGACATCTTATATTTGATAAGAATTAGCTTTTCTTTAATAGCCATACTGGTTTTCTCAGGACACAGCAGTGATTTTTAAAAATTATTCATTAATTATGTAACTACTGATGCCAGAGAATTAATTTGTCTTTGAAAGGACCTTTATGTCTACTAGGTAATCTTTTTTCAGTCTTAAAGGCATTGGAGGAGAAGAAGAATTGAGGGACAATAGATAATATCAGGAAGGTTTAGGAAGTAATTTGTGGGGTTGGGGCTATAGCTCAGTGGTAGAGCACTTGCCTTGCAAGTGTGAAGCACTGGGTTTGATCCTCAGCACCACATAAAAATACATAAATAAAGCTATTGTGTCCATCTACAACTAAGAAAATACTAAAAAAGAAGAAGTAATTTGTGGTCTGATGCTCAGACTTTGGAGTTATACAAGCTCAGGCCCCAGCTTCAGTACTTACCAGCTGTGTGAAAAAGAAATGAGGTCACCCTTCCGAGTCCTGGAGTGGAAGTAATGCCTAGACTATTCGTCACTTGTCAGCTCTGGTGGGGAAGTAGGGTCACCTTTACCATCCCCAGTTTGTCCAGAGAAGGTAATATCCATATCACTGGTTACTTACCAGCTATGTGGTAGGGAAATGAGATAACCTTTTGGAGCTTGGTTATCTGTTAAGTGGGGGTAATGTTGCATCATTGATTGTTGAGAAGTTTTCATGAAATCAGGAAGCAAACGCATAGCAGGCACTGTTACAATATTACTGTTTGGTTTGTAAGCGTTATTTTATAGTCTGCCCTTTATTGGCCCTTAAACGTGACTGTTATTACATGGTAGTTACACATGACAGTTATCACATGCACAGGTAGGCTCAGTGACCAGCTTTTTGAGGGTCATGTGTTGCTAAGTGGCAGAATTGGTGCTCAGAGCCTCATTTTCTCCGAAACCACAACATCAGATGCTAAACTAATGGAAGTAGACCTGTTCATGAGCAGCTTTACTGTCATGTGTTGGTCTCCTGCCTCTGAACTATGATCACATGCACAGTTTGATATAATGTGGCATTTGATGGAGGCCCTGCAAACCAAGCCCCTTCTTAGAGTCTTAATGATTCTGTAAGAATATATTTGTCAACATTTTTATGTGTTGTTTTCTAAGGAATTTGGGGGGGGGGCTATGGAAGCAGATTAAAAATGAATAAATAAGCCGGATGCAGTGGCGCATGCCTGTAATCCCAGCACTTTGGGAGGCTGAGACAGGAGAATCATGAGTTCAAAGCCAGGCTCAGCAACCGCGAGGCACTAAGCAACCTTATGTAAGAGACCCTGTCTCTACATAAAGCACAAAATAGGGCTGGGGATGTGGCTCAGTGGTTGAGTACCTCTGAGTTCAATCCCTGGTGCCAAAAATAAATAAATAAATGGCATCGATCTGGGTGCTATTGTGCATATCTGTAATCCCAGCTACTCAGGAGGCTGCAAGAGGATCACAAATTGAAGGCCAGCTTTAGCAATTAAGCGAGGCTCTGTTTCACAATAAAAACTGAAAAATGCCGGAGATGTAGCTCAGTAGTGGCGTGTCCCTGGATCCAATACTCAGTACTGCAAGAACACAAAAAATAGCATTGGAAACATTTTTTATAAAGTCGATCCTGATTTTGCCTAAGTTCCTGTTTTGGAAAGTGAGGTCTTACAGAATGTTTTGTAGAACTTTGGATTTATGCTTGGCTGTAGTTTGGTTTGATTCTCCAGGTTGCTTGTTTGTTTGTTTTTGGTGCTAGGGATTGAACCCAGGACCTCATGCATGCTAAACAAGTGCTGTACCACTGAGGTGTACCTCCAACCCCTTGCAGAAGAGTATAGGAGGGAAACATTTAGATGCCTGTTCTCTTTTTAAAGTACTTTTTTAGCAAGGTGACAAGAACTTTCTGTAAAGAAAATAATTCCAAAATATCACCATTATAACAAATTTTCACCAGTATTCAATCACAATTTTCCATGGTTATTTTTTTATCTATATTTTTTTAGTTGTAGATGGACACAATATCTTTATTTTATTTTTATTTTTATGTGGTGCTGAGGATCAAACCCAGTGCCTCACGCATGCGAGGCAAGTGCTCTACCACTGAGCCACAGTCCCAGCCCCTCCATGGTTATTAATCCTAGACAAAATGTACATTTTTAGATGCCTATTCTTTAGGAGTAAAATCACACATCATAGATGTTGAGCAATTAGCATTTACAACCTCCATTTGCAGGACAGTACAGTTTGTTCCATAGGGAACTGGAAATCAGTATTGCATCTCTCATTTTTTTGTGTGTGTTCACAGAAAATATTTGTAGACTTGCAAGCCGAAGGATTCCCAGTAATAGAGACCAGCACCCTGACTGAGGAAGGTGTTATTAAAGTTAAAACAGAGGTCAGTACTTGGTTAAATCAGGTATTAAACTTTTTATTATCTGTCCTTTGTTTTAGAAAAGTCATTAGGGGGAGGGAAATAGTTTTTCTAGGAATTAACACTGAGAAGTGGTGTATTATAAGAAGGATCACCCACATGGCCTCAACACTCATGCTCTGCCCCATTCAGGTGAATGATGGGATTTGAAGAGATACAGTTGTTTCTCGATTTATACAGGGGATTGATCCCAAGAGCCCGCATGAATACCAACATCTGCTTTGGAGTGGTGTGGTGTTTTCATATCACCTAACTACATCCACCCATGTACTTTGAATTATTTTTGGATTACTTAGAATACCCAGTACATTGTAAATAATGTGTAAGTAGTTGCTATACTATATTAGAGAATAATGATGGAAAAAAACAGTCTGTACATGTTTAATTCAATGTGAATTTTTCTTCAAATGTTTTTGATCTATAGTTGGTTGAATTGGTATATGTAGAAACTGGATATGGAGACCACGTACTTCACAGTTCCCACTATAGGAAGTATTAAAATGACTGCTGTATATTTTGACCTTCCTATGTGGCCATAGCAAAAAGTCATTTTATAGAACATCTTTAGACGCAGAATGAAAGAAGTAGTCTTGAAAGCAGGAACAGCTTGGGAGAAGTAGTCTCCTGTTCAGTTTCACACGCTGTCTAATTTTTTACATTAGCATGTTATTTTTACCTGGAAAGGTTAGTTGCTCAAGTTGGGCAAGTCCTGGGCAAGAGCAGTGCATCTAGGTAAGGCAGGTAGAGGGCACTCGTCTACACAGGATTGCTTATGGTGGAACTGAGAACTTGTATGGGACGTGGGAGGGCTTCTTCAGGATTCTGCCTCAGGTTGGCTCTTTGTAGAGAGGGTGATCTGCACCGCCATAGTTAACTATTGAGGGAAAAAGCATAGGAAGTTCCAGACTAACCTGCCAGTGAGTAGGGATTTGGTTCTTGGTTCTTCTTTCAACGTATGGCTGGGGGCTGTTGTATGTCTCTGTGACTCTGCTTTGTTTTCATACTTTGTTAGGCCTGTGACAGGCTTTTGGCTCACCGAGTGGAAACAAAAATGAAAGGAAATAAAGTGAACGAGGTGCTGAACAGGTTGCATTTAGCTGTACCTAACAAGAGAGATGATAAGGTAAGGTGGGCTTTTGAGGGAACCTTTGAAATAGTTATTACGGTGGTGTGCTGCCCACAGCATTCTCCCAGTGTGGCAGATCTAGTTATGCACATGCACAAATGGACTTCATTAGTAGGCTTAAGTTTCTCATTCATAATAAAGTTATTCATACACATGGTAAAGAATTGGGGAGACAAAAAGGGTGAAGTGCCATGTAAAACCATCTTCTCTCTCAAATGCAGTTACTGTTAACTTGTCAGTCTTGTTTATCCTTCCAGGAATGTGGTTTCTTTTGTTTTGTTTTTGTGGTACCAGGGATTGGACTCAAGGGCACTTGACCACTGAGCCACATCCCCAGCCCTATTTTGTATTTTATCTAGAGACAGTTTCGCTGAGTTGTTTATTAGCACCTTGCTTTTGCTCAGGCTGGCTTTGAACTCAGTATCTTCCTGCCTCAGCCTCCTAAGCTGTTGGAATTACAGGGATGTGCCACTGTGCCTGGCCAGCTCAGGAATAGTTTTGTGTTTTTTTGTTTTGTTTTGTTTTTTTAATATTTTTTAGCTGTCAATGAGTTATTTATTTATTTGTTTGTTTGTTTATTTGTTTATATGCAGTGCTGAGGATTGAACCCAGGGCCTCACACATGCCAGGCAGGCGCTCTACCACTGAGCCACAACTCCAGCACAAGAAATAGTTTTGATAGAGGGTATTTTTAAAATTTTTTTAAGCAGATGGACATTTTCTTTTAAATTTTCATTTTCTTGGCATTATAAACACCGCACACCTTTATACATGGACTTAGTGTGTTTTGGAAATCACTAATTTCAAGGTGTGAAATTGAAAATGTTACCATCAAAAATGCTTATCTAGTTTATATTCTACTAATAGTTGGAGAGTGCATGTTTTCCTATTTCAGGTGTTAACTTCTGTCACCTTAATATAAAGATGATTTTCTTATTAAGTATTTCTTCAATGATGAATGCAGTTGAGCTTTTTTTCTTTTTGATGTCTTATTGGCTTTTGCATCAGGTTATCATCTTCATGTTGATTTGTAATTTTTAGAAAATCTAATTCTTTTCATAAGTTCTATGAATATTTTTTCCTCTTTTTGTTACACACTTTTGGTGTTTTTCTTTTTTAACCTCTAGGAATTGCATGTTTTTCAGCTATTAACATATATAATGTTTCTTTTATGGCTGCTGGATTTTGTGTCATGCAAAGAAAGTCCTGCTATCCATGTAAAAAATTCTTTTTCTTTCATATCCTCATGTTTGTTTAATTCACCTCTTTTTTGGCTATATGTCTTCACTGTGTCTTGAGTTTTTTTGTTCTAAGGGAGATGCAAGTACTTACCTAGCTCTGTTTTCAATTGATAGTCATTGAACTACTATTGATAATGACTGATTATTGATATTTTTCTATTGAATTCCCTTTTTTTTGCAACTGGAATTAAACTCAGGGGTACTCTGATCACTGAGCCACATCCCCAGCCCTATTTTGTGTTTTATTTAGAGACAGGGTCTCACTTAGTACTTCGCTGTTGCTGAGACTGGCTTTGAACTCGCAGTTCTGCTGTCTCAGCCTTCCAGAGTGCTAGGGTTACAGGCATGTGCGACCACACCCGGCTTTTTTTATTGTATTCTTAACACATACTTGGATTTGTATTAACTTTCTCATTCATTAATCCATCTGTTATTTCTCCTGCTTTACTTTCTTAAACATAATTTTTCTCAGTAACTTTAATGTTTATTTTTTGTAATTGAACTTTAGAATTGGTTTGTGGAGCCCTCCTGGCCTCTTTGTTCCAACTGGTCTTGAAACCCCCCTCCCTTGAATGTTTTTTCCCCCACATTTTTTTATTGGTGCCTTATAGTTGTACACAATGGTGGGATTTGTTATGTTTTTGTACATGCACACAATATAACAATATAATTTGGCCAGTATTACTCCCTAGCTCATATTCCCCTCCTTCCCCACCTCTTTATTTGAATTGGTCTGGGTGTAGTTTTTATAGTTCCTCTGCAAACATAGAATTTGCCTCTTGTTTTTCTTTTTTTAAGGTTTCTTTCTCATTCAGCAAGATACTTCACTAAATATTTTCCATACTGTCTTCTCAGGAGAGGCCCCCTTTCATTCCAGAAGGAGTAGTGGCACGCAGGAAGAGAATGGAAATTGGGGAGCCCAAGAGGAAAAGGGTATGTTGCTATAACTCAGGCTGGTTTTATGGAAGGGAGCAGAATGTTCACAGTGATGGGGTTGTGGCTTTGAACGTGTAGGATAGTAGACTCTTGACGGAAGCCTGAAGTATGGGGCACAAGCTGAGCACACCCTGTTAGGTTCCAGGACACAGTAAGGAATCCTGGACAAAAAGCCCTGCTGTCTCACAGCTCTTTAATTGATGGTAGAGTGCAGTAAACAAACTGTATAAGATAAGATACGTAGTCATCACAGTGTCCGACTGCGCTCTTCTACCTGAAATAGAAGTGGAACCCCAGAGGTACTGAAAGAAGTAGAGGACGTTGTGACAAGGAGGCAGCCAAGTGATTCTGGGCTTTCTAGGTAAAATGAATTTTTTTTCCATTGCAGGAACGAGATCTTGAGCTGGAAATGGGAGATGATTATATTTTGGATCTTCAAAGTAAGGGCTAGAATGTAATCATTACTTTAAATGCTGATTATATATGAGATGTTTGAGCAAAACAAGAAAAGACTTTAAAGAGTGAGAGTCTCCAAGCATATTTGTCAGGATTTTTTTTTCCCTTTTTATTTTTCAATTTAATTTGTTGAAAACTGTTATATACTTTGAGATTTCTTCCTTCCGGGTGTTTGTCTTCAAATGAGACGATTCTTTTTCTAGCTTTCACAGTTTGTATATTGTACGGTTGTTGGTACGGTCAATCTTATTAGTAGTAATTTACACAGTGTTGAACATAAATGTTCTGTTATGTTTGTGAAGGGATAAGCCTTGGCGTAAGTCATAACTCATTTGGGGCATATAGTACTTTAAGATATTAGAAACTACCATAAACATAACTTTTTTTTAACTTTAGAATACTGGGATTTAATGAATTCATCTGAGAAATATGATAAGATACCAGAGATCTGGGAAGGCCATAATGTTGCTGATTACATTGATCCTGCTATCATGAAGGTCTGTCACTTTTTAAATTATTGATATTTCCTTTTTAGTGTGACTACTGGAAGATTTTGCTCATCTTTGTTCCTTTTATTTTCTTCATGTGTATCCCGCCCCCTCCAACACACGCACACGCTCTGGGAGGCATCACTACCCCTCCATCCCTGATGACACTGCCTCCTCTGCCCTGCCTGGTCCTGGAGACATACTGAGCTCTTTGTCTTGCACTGTGATGGGCTATCAGTCTGGCTAACATTGGTGCAGCACTGTGAATCCTCTCTGACCTGTGTTCTTTTGTCAGGCTTTTTGCTCATCACACCTCCTGCCTGTATTTCCCCCTGCAAGTCCAGCAGGTGGCGTCACATTATCAAGAAAATCAATTCTATGGGGTGTGAAATCGACTGATCTCCTGTTTTCTGTCCCTGTCTCATTTGTCCTTCTAGTCTGAGAGAGAAAGACTGGTTTAGCTCTGGAGACTGCTCTGCCTCCTCTCAATCCATGGTTCCTTAGAGCTTTGTTCCATCTTTCTTCTCCTCGGTGTCTCCTCCCTCCTTGCTTTTTCTTAGCATATAAATGTCCACAATTTCTTTGTCTTTTTGAAAAACAAAAACTTTCTAAAACCTTATGTCTTCCTTTAGTTCATATCCTGTTTTTCAGACTCTTTGGAAAAAATATCTTACAAAACATTTGCTTTCTGCATTTTTCCACTACTCAACTCATAGATACCCTTCTTCATTTATTTTTTCAGTCTCATTTTCTGTAAGCTCTTCACGTCTTCCATCTCAAACTCATTTCCACTGTAGAAGCAGAGCTGGTTAGAGTACCCAGAAAGTGAACCTGAATGTCAGCCTCCTTCACTGTTGGGGATGTTGGGGAATGAGGGAAGTGGTCTTTGCACATTTTTAGCCTTGTAATTGTTTTCTAAAGAAAAGGCAGTGGCACAGAACAGTGCTGACATGAGCACTGAGTGTCTCTGTGGTCTCCATTGTGTTCACAGAACCTGTTTCTTGTGAGATAAGTTCTGTATATAAGGGCCCAATAGTGACTGGACTGTGTTGCCACACCTACTTACCTAGGAGTTTTTTGATAAATTGTTTAATTGTGACTACTCTATTTTTGAAGAAATTGGAAGAGTTAGAGAAAGAAGAAGAGCTAAGAACAGCTGCTGGGGAGTATGATAGTGAATCTGAAAGTGAAGACGAGGAAATGATGGAAATCAGACAGCTGGCAAAACAAATTAGAGAAAAAAGGAAGTTGAAAATCCTTCAATCCAAGGAAAAGGATACACAAGGACCAAGGATGCCTCGAACTGCTAAGAAGGCAAGTTTTGTGTCATTCCAAAGAGGCACTACCTATATTTTGTATATTGTATTCTTGTGTAAGTCATTACTAAAGACAAGGTTTCAATTTGTTTGTGACCATAAAATTGCATATACTTTGATGTATTGACTTGCAAGGTGGTTTGTCTTGATCTTTTATATTCTGATTACTGTGCCCTTTCATCTAAATTCAGCACAATTATAAATACAATCATTTTGTAGTTGTACCAAGTTAAAATTGTAACTTAAAATTATAAAGCCATCAATTAACTTTTTTTATTCTTTATTTTCTGTATTCATCAGGACTCTTATTACCTTTTATAATTTACAGAAACATAACTCAGTCTTAAACTCAAAAAGTGATTTCTGGCTCCTGTGACTGATTAGGATGGGCAGAGTTGTACTTTAGACACGAATGGGTCAGGCAATCACAGAATCCTTCCCATTTCTCAGCTCCACCCTCTTAGGGTATCATTCTCTTCTACATCATGCATGTGGCCCCCCAGGCCATGGGCACACCCAAGCATTTATGGCCATGGCACTTCCTGGACCACAGGCAGTGGGGTAAGGAGCACCAACTCCCAAAGAAAGAAGCCGGGCGCAGTGGCGCACGCCTGGAATCCCAGCACTCTGGGAGGCTGAGATAAGAGAATCAGGAGTTCAAAGCCAGCCTCAGCAACGGCGAGGCGCTAAGCAACTCAGTCAGACCCTGTCTCTACATAAAACAAAACCGGGCTAGAGATGTGGCTCAGTGGTGGAGTGCCCTGAGTTCAATTCCCGGTACCAAAAAGAAAAAGAAGACAGTTGGCAGGCGGCTAAAATATAATGGGAGAGGAAGAAAAGTAATTTGACATTATAAAAACCTCTCAAAGCATAATCATATTTTAAAATGTGATAAATGAATAGTTCTTGACATACTGGGGTATTTTATTTCTCCTGGTGGTGCTCACTGATCTCTGGGAGGAAAGATGTTGGCACTCTGAATCTGTCTCTGAATCTGTGTGTTACTATCCTCCACTTCACTGTCTCGCCTATACCATGACAGTCCTTCTCTTATCACCTGGGTTTTTATGAAGAATGAAAGGACATAAAGTATGCCTGTGTCTTAACAGAGAGGAATTGCTCAGTATATGTTAGTTTTCGTGGGATTTAATTGAACTGTCCAAAAACGTGCAAGTAATCCTGAGTGAAAAATACAACTTTTAAAAGAAATGTGTCACAGGTCATTATAAAAGGTATGATCTGTGGATACAGAGGAAAGCAAGCCCGTTTGTCTTATCCTGTTGTACGTCCACACATAGATCACTTCTGTGATTCCCAGAATGTGTGTTGGAGTGTGGGGATCACACAACAGGCAAGCAGTCATGCTATATGCTGCAGCATACAGCAGCTGGGCATGCTCTGATTGAATCCACTTCTGATACTGTCTACTTGGAGATGGTGTCAAAACCCATAGGTTATGGGCTCAGTCTCATAGATTGCCCCTGCTTCAGACACTGGTTCAAGTCCAGGCCTCCAGAACTTCTGACTTGGCACCTATAAATTAAGGTTCCCAAGGTTCTGTCTTTGATTAATTCACAGTTGTCCTCGTTGAACTCAGGAAAACACTATGCTTACCAGGTACACACTGACCTGCTTATTATAAAGTATATTTTAAAGGATACAGATGAAGAGGTAAGTAGGATGAGATCTGGAAAAGTCCCAAGCCCAGGAGCCTCCATACCTTGCTGTTGGGGTGTGCCACCCTCCCCTGCGCATGAATGGGTTCTTGTTCACTCTTCCGCATCCTTCCACATGTTCAGCCTTCTAGAAGGTTTCCAAACCCTGGCCTAGATTTTCATGGGATAGGCTGAAGAGGGAAATCCAGCAAGGCTGTTTGTTTAGATTCTTCTTGGCCTTCTGTTGCAGCATTCCTTCTTCCCAGGGGTCTTTTTTTTTTTTTTTTTGGTACTGGGGATTGAACCCAGGGATGCTCTTAACCACTGAGCCATATCCTCAGTCTTTTTTTATATTTTATTTAGAGACAAGCTCTTGCTGAGTTGCTTAGGGCCTCGCTAAGTTGCTGAGGCTGGCTTTGAACTCACAGTCCTCCTGCCTCAGCCTCCCAAGCCACTGGGATTATAGGCAAGTGCCACCACACCCATCTGAGGTAGATAATTTCTTAATGATCAGCTTCAAGACAGAGGGGAAAATTAGAGTGTACTTTTAATTTGACCCTTCTTAGGAAAGAGAAATAGCTTCCTTCAGAGGAAAAAGGAACCAGAGAAAGGAGGGCAGAAGATCAGAGAGAGAGAGATTTGCATCCTGGGCCTGAAATACCCGTTATAACAAAGACTGCCCTTCACCTCTGTTGCTCTATAGCTGCTTCAGGAACCAAGGGTAATGTCAAAATCTTTAACCTCACTGTTCTAGTTGTTTAAGAATAATAAGGAGTGTGGGAATTATGAACCAGTAACATGTGTACCATAGTAATAGACATGTATTTTCCTTTGATTTTTTTTTTTTAACATTTCATCAGACCAATTTTACTTAAAACTTTTTTTTTTTAATATATAGGTTCAGCGGACAGTTTTGGAGAACGAGATGCGTGGTCTTGGTGTTGACATGGAGAACAAAGACACGGTGAGTGGGGGGTTCACAGTCGTGCCCTGCTCAGCCACGTGAGTGAGTTCTGAGAACTCTCGTCATTACGTGAGTGATCAGCCACACTGCTCCAGTTGGGGATGCTTCAGGACTTAATTTAGCATCCATGTTAGTGGCACAGAAAGGTGACATTCTCAGAACTCAGCTCTTACTGCTAACCATTCAAGTAGAATTTAAGACCTTGTCCTTAATTAAAACTCATCCTTGGAGATGGGCAAGGTTTGCCTGTGTGATACATAAAGTTCAGTTTTAATTACCATCAGTTAAGTTAGGCGAGCCCAATGCTTTGGCTTATCTACCTCTTTCATGTTGATGGAAAATATTAAACTAAAAAGAAAAAAAATCCCTACCTAGTACTTATATCATACAAAAATAAAGTAGGTTTTCTATGTAGAGGGTTTTTTAGTCTTTCTTTTTAAAATATATATTTATCTTCTTAAAGTATATATTTATGATCACATTCCACATATTCTACATCTCATTGTGGTATAAGCATTTTTTTTTTTTTTCCATTTTAGGGTCAATTTCTCACCTTTTAAATTGAGTAATACTGTATTTTTATTTTAGATCTTTTGGATTATTTTCAGTTCAAAAATTTATTTGTTATCACCTCAGAATTTAAAGTCCTATATAAAATACAAGCATCAGTGAAAAATAGCAACTGCAGTAGAATGTCAGAATAAAATGGATTTTTTTGTGGCTTTGATTTTGATGACTAAAGTTTCTATGCAGTGCCTTAATTAGCTGTGGTTTAATTATCAAATATGAGGCATTGGGATCCCCAAGATTAGAAAGCATCTTATATATCTGTTAATAATTCTGATTTTTTTTTTCTGTGATGAACTGTGCTGTAATTTATACATCTTCATATAAAAGAATCTTCATGTTCTGGATCGTTTTCTCAAAAAACATTCCAAGAAATGAACTCAAGAGAGCATTGTGTTCCATTTTTCCAGAAGTGTTAGGATAATTTAGATTTGATCAGCAGCCTGTCAGAGTGCCTATTAGCTTCACATGTGCTTGCATGGAGAATTTTTCTAATATTTGTATATAGCTTCTGACATTTGGTTGCTTCTTCAGTGCCAGGCTTAATGCCTACTTGCCTTTCCAGGTAGTTGCACTATTCTTATCTTATAGACCAGGTCATTGTAGGTGAAAAGGATTAAGGGACTTGTTTAAAGTTCCATGCCCAGCATGAGGTAGAGCCATGACTTAAGGTTTGATTACAAAACATGTCCTCTTAGGTAGACTTTTTGCCTTTGCTTGAACCTCAAGTTGAATTGTCAGTGTGTTGGTTGTCAGTTTGTGTTCAGATGTATAACCCCAGAATGGAATGTGTTCAGATAGATAACCCCAGGGGCAAGGGAGAGGTAATTTTTTAATGTATCTTAAAGATATTTAGCTTAGAACTCCTTATTGTCCATTCCCTTTATTGGGGTAATTTTGATTATCACTGGACCTGAAAGCAAGGCTAGGATCCAGAGCACCAAAGTTTTTTTTCTGTGCACTTCAGGCCCACTATGCAGTCCAGGCGAGAAGATCTCGGAGTGTCACTAGGAAGAGAAAGTGGGAAGAAACTTTTCCCTCCTCTTCTGTAGCCCGGAGTCGGAGTTGTTCTCGAACTCCACGTGATGTTTCTGGTCTTCGGGATGTCAAGGTTAGTCTCTGATATGTGATAATAAGAAAATAAGAGTATTTGTTACTCAAGGGCTTAGGGTAAACACAAACAGTTATTTGGAGGAGCAGGAGCTACAGACAGGGTTTTAGCTGTGCACTCCATTCCTTAGTTTATTGGCTCATCCTTTATAGATGAACTTGAGCCAGGGAACAAACAGTTGCATGCCCCTGGCAGTCGCCGTTGGTGGACCATTTTTTAATGCTTTTCTTTTTTTGGAGAGTGAACAGAAGCATGGTCTCATAACGTACCAGCAGTCTGAGCTTAGGTCCCAACTATTCAGGGCAGTGCTGGGAAATGGCCCCTCATAGCATCAGGGACCTCAGTCCCAACAAGCTCCCACGAGGAACCAACCTGAAGGGAACTGTTTTGGTTGATCATCAGGTGATCCTGTTTGTTTCCATTTTATTATGGGAATGTTTTCTGTTCAAATTGATAACTTGGGTCACTGTCATCATTTCTAGTTTTTTGACAAAGGATGTCCACAATCTCTTTCATGAAATGTCTTTGATAAACAAACAAAAAATTTTTCATTATCTTGAGAATTCAGATACAGGAGAAAGTCTGTATATACACTGGCAAGCAGCTTACATTAGGGAAGCCTGAGTTTTTTCATTACATCATGCTATTTCCATCTGGAAATTTGGACATTAATATTGGCATTGCCCCCTTCTCAGTCAGATGTGAGTAGTACATTCTCCTGGGTTTCAGTTTCAATATGTTGTTATAATGACTTAGAATAGATGTACCTTAATGTTCTAGGTATATAATGCCCCAGTTCTGCCAGGTACAAAACTTGTGCTAGATATGATTTTCATTGAGTTTTCTTAAATATTGAATTGCTACAGATACTTTCGTGGGCCTGAGTGAATGAGAGTTACCAGGATCTCCTTATAGAACAGACCTATCTCTTTAGCAACTAGTAGTTAGAATACACAGTAGAAATTTATTTGGTTTTTATTAACTTTGTTGTCACCTTTATAGATGGTGAAGAAAGCCAAGACTATGATGAAGAATGCTCAGAAGAAGATGAATCGCTTGGGGAAGAAAGGGGAGGCAGATAGGCATGTGTTTGATATGAAGCCCAAGCACTTACTCTCTGGAAAGAGGAAAGCTGGTAAAAAGGACAGGAGATAGCATCCTTCTCAGTTGACATGGTTTGGCAGAGTGTTGCTATTTATTTCTTGGTTTAGAATGGTTTGGTTTCATGAAATGGGAATCATGATCTAGTAACTGAAAAGACAATGAAAATAACTAAAGTGCTTGTTTCTTTCCTTAAAACTGGATAACCATGTATAGGTGTGGGAAATTTTTATCACTTCATGATACTATAAATTTTTTGAGTAGATGATGTTTCTGCATTTGATGGAGTGTTTGCTTTAGAGTCACCACATAAGTTTCAGATGTCAAGTTTCCAACAACAAAAAAAACACAAGGCATACAAAGCAACATGAAAGTATGGCCCGTTAAAGTAAAAAGTAAATTGATAAAGCCATCCCTCATAGCCAACTTAGTAGATAATAGACTTTGAACAAACTGCTAGAAAGATTTGCAGAAGTGGAAAGATTTATTGGTGTAACTAGGATGTTTTGATGGAGAAAACACTTTCTTTTGCAAGAGGGAGATGTGGATCCTCACATCCGAAGAGCCCTTTTTGTGAAGAAAGTACTCCACTTGGTGGGCATAGACAGAGGGAGGCTACCATCCCACCCCTGCAGGATAGGAAGCAGATCCACTTTAGAGTGTGTTAGAACCCTGTGCTTAAAATATTCTATTAAATTATTTTCTAGTCTTTTTGTACAATATAGCATTGTAGTCTGTCTTCAACTATTTTATCCAGAATAAACCTTCAGAAGAAAATAGTTTTGATGTACTTTGCTATTTTGTTTTGTTAGCAGTCACTGTAGATTTGGCCAAAGGAAATGAAATATGACCTTTTTTGTTTTTAAAGCAAAAATACATTTTGAGGAATAAAAAGCCTAAGATTATAGCAATCCAATGTGACATGTTCAAGAAAATAACAAAAATGCCCCAGCACCATTATCAAAGCTACCTATTTGGACCCTATTTTCACTTAATATTAAATGGATAAAATAGGTATATGTAAGATCAAAATCCTCTAGCACTGTAAAATGTAATAAGCATGCTACAATATTAAAGGTTTAAAATACCA